>JARHVA010001371.1:172500-415000 GCA_037957365.1 Torreya grandis
TTTTCTTGGAAATAACTTGGTCAAGAAATGGTTGTTGGTTGTTTAATCTAAGTATGTTTCATGGAAGAATCAAATGTGTTGTTCAATATCAATTGTTCTATCATATAATGGGAGCTTGGGAGATATAAACCCTAATGGTAGGGGATAGGATACTATCTCAGAAGCTAATTCATTATGAAGCAAAGTATGTGAATCCAATGAATTACTATCTTGAAATTTTCCTTTCTTTAACTGCAACACTTTATCTTGAAAAGCTATAATAATCTACTCAAGGGAACATGAAGTTGGAAAGGTAGATGATGTAATATGCATAGTTGTCAAAGGATGGGAATATATCTCCGACATATAAATATGCATGAAAATCATTAGGAGGATTTATGTTTATCCCATAACTTGGGTGGTGTGTAAATATAGGTGTATAATTTTTATCAATAGTATTGGTTTGATTAATATCATAAAAAGGATCATATTGTTCTGCAAATGTAGTATCTTGGGCGAGCTTTTTCCTATTCATCTCGAGCCACATACAAATTGCATCATGCATTTGTGGTTATTAGTCAAGAATTTGGGTCAATTATTTTCCATCCTTGTTATCAAATGTATATGTATGAGCATGGATTTGGCTTAAATCCCCTTGAGTATTTATGGTTTCAACTATCATTATAATTTCTTCAATGGGGTGTATATTAAGGGAAGCTAACGATAGGTTATTATTTATTTTAGATGTACTAATGTATAAATATTTAATCTATGGGATTGTATAATTAATCCAAATGACACATAACAAAGTAGCACAATATAAAATAACTACAAATTACTTGAGTCAATGAATAAGAACAATATTTATTTATTAAATCTAGATGTAAGTTGTGATGTGAGGGATAATTAGAAATCAAGTCTAAAAATACAACCCTGAGGTATAAATCTAAAAACCATAGAAATAAGGATGAAAACTTAAAGGAAACATAGGATTTAGAAATATTCAAGAAATATACGGGTTCACCAATATGTTTACCCTTTTTTTTTGCATTAATGTGAATCACAATAGGCTAAACATTTATAATTTAATTAAATTATAATATATGGTAATCAAGTATAAATATGAATGTTACCAATTGAGATTGATCTGATAATATAATTTACTATTTATGGAAGGTACTAATGAGATCAATATATTCGATTTACTTTTTTACTAATTGACTGATTTTATTTAGACAACAGGAATGGGTTAGAATAGGGCCTATGATTTGTTTAGATCTGAAATTATGTCTTTGTGCATATAGGGTCACTAACATCAGGTTTGGGTAAAATCCATCAGTTGAAGGTGACCTAAGGCTGAAATCACAATCCTAAGATATTTTGCTTCTCTATGGCCATATAGTATAGTGCACCTACTTGATATGTCTCCATATGTATGATCATTGACCCTTGTCTATATACACATATCTAGAAATCAAATTCCTTCTTATTGAAACCTTGGGTCTACATATGAAGTATGAAAACCTATAAAAAGTGAGGAAGTGTAATTGGGTTGAGTTGACCCTAATCACCCTCGTTGATGATTGATTAATGGCTATGTATTTGATACTTCTAAGATGGAAATCATGCCACATGTAATTCTTCCCCTTATTATGATCATGCAATTGTGTTATTTTGTTATATGAGTGCACCTAAAAATTTGGTTTGATCTCGATAATGTTGGCATTTAACCTAGCTTGTGCTTCAGACATGGGTGGTGACTACTCCTAGCAATTGATTTGCAATTTGGGAAGAATAGGGAAGATTTCCTCAATTTGTAATAGTGTAGTTTATAACTACTTGAGAATTTCAGATGATCAATAATATTGGCCTACATTTCTATTTATATACATTCAATTGGGTAATTTCCTACTCCAACAATATGCTAAGTGAAAGGGTTGAAAATAGTCATTGTCAGATAAAGGGTGATAACATAAACCTTAGGATAGTAATGTTAACATTATTGTCTAAGTTTGGCGTTACTCTCTAGGAGATAGGAATGCAAATATGGTGATCTAGAAATTTTTTAGTAGGATATTGAACTGATTTAGCACAAACTAGAAGGTTCATGTAGGTGGTTCATAGCAATTTAGAATGGATCACACTCATAATTAACATGTTGGTGTGTGGGAATGGTGAAAAAGAGTTGTTTGGAGATGCACAAGTCATGTAGGATAAACATAGGTCAAAATCGACATTGTCAAGTGTTAATTACCATATTTTAGTGTCTATAAATGCTCGCATTTTATTCTAGTATTACAATGAATTTAAAATACTAAATTAAAATGAAAAAGATATACCTGAGTGTGTACAACACACTTTGTCTTTGGGATAAGGTTCCAAATGTGCAAGCTTCTCTAGTAAAAACCTACAATGAAAATGTAGTAATCAATGTCCATAGAATGAAACTTGAAATATAAATTATACTTGAAACTTGAAATTTGAAAGAACAAGGAGGGAGTATATGTGTATGTGAGTAAATTGTGTAGCCTTGTAACTTGTTGGAGATGATGCTTCTTTGTTGAAGCATTAGAAAAAAGTGATTCAATGGTAAACAACATGGAGAACATGGAGAAATTGAGGGTGATCAATCCCCAAATTTAAATTTCACCCAATCAAGGGTCATGGATTGGAATACAAATGCCCCAAACTAATATGTAGTTAATCCAACACATATCTTGTAATCCATAAATGATAAGGGGGAACCATACAATGGGTTTTCTATGGGTAATATCATGGTCATTGAGTGTCACTAAACCTCAACGTAAATTCCCTCATGGACAAAAGTGCAAATGTGTAAATGTTTATGAGCTAGCATCATGCCCCACTGAATCAATGACAATTAAAAATTGTCATAATGTGCATGAACCAGAATCATTCCCAAACTAAATATATGTTAAAAAAATAGAATATATGTGCCCTACACATGCTTGTGAATGTATCTAAACATGTATCAATATGAAATATATCACTCATGGAGTGTAAACTGTAGTACATATGCCCCCAAAATATATCTGAAGACTACAAATAACTATCCCAATCTAGAATATGAATCACATATAAAATCTGAAATTTATATACTATACTCAAAACATCTCATGGAGGCTTTATACATAACAAAGTCATACATATAAAAATAGAACAATATGAAATTATTGTAATCATGACTTGAATAAACTAATAAAAACAATGTTCAATTATTAAAAGCATATGTAATTTTTCAGGTGAGGTAAAATCACAAATCATGTTTGAAAATAAAACCCTGTATTAAAAATATGAAAACCTAGAAATAAAGATGAAACCCTAAGGGAAACTTAGGGTTTGGTAATGTTTTATCAATATGCATGTTCACCAATATTTTTGCCCTATTATTTGATTAATTTGAATTACAATAGGTTAAAATTTTAGAATTTATTCATATTGTACCATATGGAAATCAAGCATGAATATAAATGTAACTAATTGAGATTGATCTAATAATGCAATTTATTATTTATGAGAAGCAAAAAATAGATCAAGATACTTAGATTTGTTGTCTGACTAGTTGATTTTGATTGTGTTCTAACATCAAGAATGGACTTTAATAGGGCATATAGTTTGTCCAAATCTAGAACTTTATCTATGTGCATGTAGGTTCACTAACTTTAGGTCTAGGGAGAATTCATTAGATGTGGGTGATCCGAGGTTGGCATTACTATCATGGAATATTTTTCTTCTGTGTGACCATATAGTGTGTTTCACCTTCCTAATATTTTAGTGTTTGCAATCTTTAACCCTTGACTATATGCACAGGTCCAGAAATCAGCTTCCTTCTCCTTGAAAACCATATGTTTGTTTGTGAAGTATGAAAAACTATAAAAATTAAGGAAGTGTAATTGGGTTGAAATGACCTCAATCACCCTTGCTCATGATTGATCATTGCCTACATACCAAATACTCTAAAGAGGGAAGTCAAGACACACATAGTTCTTCCCTTTAATGTGGTTGTGCAATTGTGTTTTTTTTCTATATAAATGCACCTAGAAATCCGGATTTGTTCTTGAAAATGTTGGCTCTTGACATGGCTTGGCATGTTTCATACTTGGTTAATGACTACTCCTAATGAGTGATTTGCAATTTTAGAAGAATATGGAAGATTTGCTCGATAGACAATAATGTATTTGATAGGTTTTATAGAATGTTAGATGATAAATAAGTTTGGCATTGAATTGTATTTATAGGTGCCTAATTGGGTACTTTTCAATGCCACCAACATGACAGGTGAATGCGTTGACATATGGGAATGATTTTATTTTGAGAAATATTCATTGCTAGGTGAAGGATGGTAATGTTAACCTTAGATAGTAACTTCGATGTTACTATCTAGGAGATAGGAATGCAAATATAGTGATCTAGAAATGTCTGAGAAGGATATTTAATTGATTTAGCTCAAACTGGAAGGTTCCTATATGTGATTGATATAAATTTAGAATGGTTCGAGCTCATAACTAGTATGCAGGTGTGTGGGAATGATGAATAAGATATGTTCGGAGATGCACAAGTCATGTAGGATAAGTGTGGGTCGATATTGACATTGTCAAGTGTCAAATACCAAATTTTAGTTTAAATATTTGTGGATATTTTTGGGGGTTTTTTTCCTTTCTTACTTAACTTGATGCCATGTATGTTCTTTAATTTAAATAATTTCACTAGTGAGATCTATATGGTGTGTTATGAATTCGTTGTATTGTGCATTTTCTATTCTAAATTTATCACTATCATAACTATGATCTCAATTAAAATCGTGTAGATGAATGTGTTGCGTTATTTTCTGCAGTGAATTATCTTTTCAATATGAAGTGAAGTTTACTCATTAATTCATTCCTTAGACTCTAGCACTATGTTTATTTAAATTTGAGTTAATGCTAGATTATTGGTTTATTTGGTAATAGATCAGATTAATTGTTTTATTTATCAAAATATAACTTAGTAAATATATAAATCTTCTTCTCTACCCTATCCTTTCCTCATTTTTATGTTTATTCGTCAAATTCACTCATTGTAAAATAGCTTCATTATAAATATCCATGTTATTATTTGTTTTTCAAATCATTGTGAATATCCATGTTCTATAAGTTTTAAGTGTTATTCTAATGTCATTTGGGTGAAGTTCCCTTGATAGGTTTAAGACTACATTCTGATTTTTCACCAAATATTACATAGGATAACAACTTGTAACTCATGCCCTGGATCATGTTTATTTATTTTAAAAAGAGAGGTTGTATCCCAGTTACATGTTGGATCTAGTACACAAACTTGTATCAGCAAATGTGTTCTTCTTCCAAAAGATAGGCACACCAATGGAAAGGCCTCAAGTTATGATTGCAATAAAGAGGAAATCAAATCTTAAGAGGAGCACGTAAGTTTTGCTTAGAAATGAGGATGCCCCATCATGTTTCAAGCTCACTTTGGATTCAATATAGAGGAGCCATTGCTTGTCATGCTCATTTCAGAGCATGAGAAAGAGCTCAAATTTTTCAAATATTAACCAAAACATCCACTATAACAATGCATAGATGAAGAATGGATACATGTTTCAAAGGAGAAGCATAAGTTCAAAAATGAAAAGAGCCTACAAAGCTTGAATTATTACTCTTCTTCTTATGGGCTATTGTTGCTACCTACAAAGCTTAAATTATGACTCTTCTTTTCATGGGTTATTGTTGCTACCTCCAAATCAATCAAACGGAAAAATATGATCAAGAAACGCACTGACTTCTCCCAAACATTCATGGGTTTTGTTTAGTTGACATTCTCTATACTAGTTAAGAAAGGATTTTAATTTTCAGCATAAAAGGGTGCCTCTTGTATTACCTTACATATTTCATTTGAAATATGTATGTGTTCAATTTTTTATAGATAGTTTTTCAGTAGGAGCCAACTAGGGGAAGAAAAAAAATCACTCATAGGATAAATTCAAGGAAATTTTTGTGAAGAAAAAGTATATGATGCGTTTAACTTAAAAACACTAAATAAATAAATGGTCGGAGTGAGGAATTCATGTATAAGGTCACGGTTTTATATGCAAAGTTGTACCAGCATGGGTCGTGGTAGCATTTCCAAAATTGAACAGCTTTTAAAGGGACCATCAAGGCTCGAATTGAAAGCTCGTATCTATAGATCTACAATGGAGAATCAGCTTGGTGAAATTGTAGAGTGATAGAACTTAAAAATAAAGGACCTTTTAATACTTGCGGGTTCCATTACTAAAGTTTTATTTAATTCTCAGGCCAAAGGAGAGAAACAAGAATTTCAAAATAGAATATCTTAGAGGAGAAATTGCTAGGGATGGAGCTAAAAGCTTTAGATGAATAGAGTTATGATGAATCATCATTTTAGTGAATTTGTAGAGCCGCAAAAGTAAAAATGAAGGAGAAATTGATAAGTAAAGATGCTCAATCCCATGAAAAAAAATTCTTCAAACTGAATTTTTTTTTTTTAAAGTTGAAAACCCCCCTCAAGCCTTTGATATTCTTAAGATCCAATGCCATAAGTTATTTTGAAAATCTTGTTGATGTTGTATGTTAAAAACCCCTCATGTTTTCATATAATAATAATAGCTCTCACACCATTAGATCTATTGCGTAGAGAAAATATACAGCTAAGCTAAAATGACTTAAGGCTTTATAAAACTCATGGACCATGAGCTAAGGTATAAAATAAAAAATACAAGTGACAATGTTGATCTATATTGATGAAGGCAGGAACATCGCCAACTGTCAGATCTACAAAATGTTTGGACTAGTTTGAGTCTTGCATTGTTTTCCAAATGCATACTCGAATAACTTGAGTCATCTTACTTTGTTAGTGAAATTGTGATTTCACTACTTTTATTATTGAATTCTTAACAAAATGGAAGGATTATATTGTGGTTTAAGTTGTCTATTTTGGATTTTCAATTCCATGTATGTTTTAATCGTTATTAAAATTATTTGGTATGGTGTGGTGTCTCAATTGGCATATAAATTTGTGAAGAAATGTGTCTTAGTTGTGTAAGATTTTTGGGTTGAGTTGTATTATTGTTGTAGAACTTAACTATAGAATGTGAAAATCACTCTTGGGCTCAGTTCAAGTAGCTAATATTATATTGATATGTTTTTGGTATATGAGATTGTGAAAGACCTATTAACATTGCAAGAAATAGATTATTACTATGTAAATCACATGTGAATATAAGTATGAGTGCACTATCATTTTTTATTTTGATTTCTTCTCTTGTAATAACTAAAGTAAAAGTTGGTAGTAATATAGCAATAGAATTGATGTCTTGGCATATTTTATACTTGTATTGTTTCTCAAGGTGGAAACAAGGGATATCATGTTAGGAAAACTTTAGATCGAGTGATTTACTATAAATTCAAAGTAACGAGATGGAATTAACATTACTAGGTTGTTTTTGCATGAAATCAAGGAGAGACAATTAGATTTGGAATGTAATGGGTTGTTTTGTAGAAACATTGTGAATGTAAATATCATAAATAAGATGCATGCAAGAATAAGGGAGTAAAACCTCTTAGTAGAGTTGTATTGTTACAACTATCTGGAGTGACACTGTCCCTGTTTAGAGTGATATCTACTTATTAGTAGGGTTGTATAGTTACAACTATTTGGAGTGACACTATACCTGTTCAGAGTGATATCTACTTATCTTTTGACAAAAGTATTCTATATAATGATTTTGGAAATAAGTATTATCTTGTATCCAGGACTAGCACAAACAAGTGACTGCTAATAGTTGGACAATCCTTGTCTTGAGCTAGGAGATAGAAAGGCATTCTAGTTTGATGAATGTGAATGATCACTTGAATTGTTACAAAATTATTCATAAACTATTGATATATGTAATTGAATAATATAAATAGTGATAGATAAGAGCGGTGTAATGTTTTGGTAGATATCTAAAGCCTTTAATTATTTCAATAAGCTTACTTTGATAAGGCGTTAAGTTATTTGACTTTAATATGAACTAAAGCTTTAAGAAATTAGTAGATGGGTTAAAATCGTAAAACCCTGGAGGTCTTTTACCATTGGAACACTTCAAGATAACTTTATTATACAAAAATAATACAAGATAACTTTATTATACAAAAATAATAAAATACATGAAGGTTACATAGCAAAGCAGTCAGTTGGTATTCACGACTCACACTCCTCGTTAATGGAAAAACATCGGCTCAAAACACGGCACTAGAAATGAGAAACCAAAAACAAGGTCAAAAAAAATACAGCACGTAAAAACTTACATTACATCAACAAGATAACAGAAGAGGACTTGAGCACAAGCCACAGCGCCTGAGGGAGGAGGTGGGGGATCATCCTTGGGTGGCATAGTAGTGCAAGTGGAAGGCTCTACAGTAGAAGGATCTAGTGCCACCCAACCATCCAAGAGGTCCAACACCATATCAATTGCCCAGCTATCAGTGGGTTGAATTTGAACAACAGTGCCAACATTAAAGATTGTATTGTCGTTGTCATTGCCTTAAAGATTGTATTTCATAATATGAGTTAATGGAAGTAATGGATCTTTCTTTACATACAAAATCATCATAAAAGACTATATTATAGGGTTAAAGTACCATTGATGAAGTTGTTAACAAATTTGATAACCTAACCTCTCTCAATACGGTAACATGGTTTAAGGAATATTCTACCCCTTATTAGTTAAGAGGTGACAAAACCAATTAAACCCTAGATCTATGTCATGCACCTTAACTAGTTGGGTAGACATATTTATTTCTATCATGAGCACTCCCCTGTTGCATTATTAAGACGTAGAGGTGAAAGTCTCATAAAGATAAAGTAATTAATTATAGATAGAGAATATAACTATGGGGTTATTATTGGAACTTGTGTTAATCACTTAACCTAGAAGTTGTTAAAATATTTTTATGGTTACCACGAAAAAGCTATAACAAACATGCATATATGTTTCCCTTTTTTTATGGTATTAGTTATACATATGCAATCTATGGTGTTGGGAATCAGGAATTATAACTCTAAAATGCCCAAAATTTTGTGGGTTGATTTTTGGGTTGTGACAACCTCTTCTCCACACACTCTTGCCATAGAAATATACTTATGATTTTCACACTTTAGACCCTAAGTTTTAATACCATATTGCATTCTACTAACATGTTGATAATTAATCAATAGTGAAATACTCCAAGCAAATTAAAATTTAAAGTATATATATATATATATATATATATATATATATATATATATATATAAAATTGTTTAGTTGTGTTAAGAGATTACCTAAAGAATAATAACTGAATCGATAAAATAAAATGAATGAACATCTTAGTTGAATAGGTGAAAGGCATTGTCTTTATATACACCTACATGATGTAACAAAAGCATAAATCGACTTATAAATTACACTTGCAAGGCACACACTACACCATGTAAGGTAAAAGACCCTAAGTTTTAATACCACGAACATGTTGAAAATTAATCAATTGTGAAATACTCCAAGCAAATTTAAAAATTTTAAAAAATATATAATTGTTCGGTTGTGTTAAGAAATACCTAAAGAATAATAATTGAATCTATAAAATAAAATGAATGAACAACTTGGTTGAATAGGTGAAAGTCATTGTCTTTATATACACCTATCAACATGTAACAAAAGCATAAATCGACTTATAATAAGGTCAGTACGTTATAATTGCATTTGCAAAGCACACACTACACCATGCAAAGTATATATGACAAGCTACACTTAACCCAAGGGACCCAATGGAACATTACAAATTTCAATGACTCAAAGGGACTCATAAAGATGGGTTTTACATTCCAACATGACATTCAAACTGTGTTTGGGGAGATTTAGATGTCCCAATTAATCTACTATTTCTTCTAGCATTAAGAATCAATCTTTGAAGGTTGTGGGATTTGCAACTCAACAAATCTCTTGTTATTTGTGTCAAACATGAGCTAAATCTTGAGGACATTTGACAACCCTAACTTAGATAAGGGTAAAGGTGGTGATCAACCTAATAGGTCTATTCGTTCCATCGAGAACTCGCTAACTATAACCCATCGCCTCTCAAAGGAATACAACGAGGCATCGATGGTTGGGATATTGCAAAAAATGGAGACTACCTCTATTGTCCTTGAATTAGAAATAAAACTAACCAACCAAATCACTTCAAGATGAGTAATGAACATGCTTGAGGATTTTGAAAAAATATATGCTTTAAAGGATACAAGGGAATTGCTAAAAAAAAAACTATAAAATAAGGGGTTGCTAATCAATAGAGCACCAATATAAAACCTCGAAGTTAGATGTCTCTCCACATGCCAATTGGTTTCATTCCCACTAGGCTCAAGGAATGCAATGGGAAAGACTACAAATTTCCAAAATATAAAGGCAACTTTCATCAATCCAAGAATAACAAAATTTGGTGCTAAACATAGATGAGAGACAAAATAAGGCATCTAAGTATTAATCGTCTAAGATATCTCCACTTGTGAGCTATACTCAGAAAACGCATACTACAACTTAACATGGTAGCATATAAGAGCTAAATAAATATTGTAGTGGCTCTTCATTTTGTGTGGATAATCTAAAATTTGACTTCAACCATGCAAACAAGCTCTGAACATAAAATGCTGTAAAAGAAGTCCAATTTGTGGGAAGGATATTCTCCTAATTAAGGAAACATTTGTTCCAAATTTTGTTTGTGCAATCTTAGTGTCCCTTCAAACAACATGTTTACATCTTGCACAAGTTGGAGCCCACAAAAATGCCTTAAGCCATGAAACCTGTGATGCAACAAAAAGAGGTGCTAGTCAAGTAAGGATACCTCAAAAACCTAATAGTCGAGTAAGGATACCTCAAAAACCTATGTAAATGGTGTTTCTATTGAAAAATCTGACTTCATACTCTTTATTAATATATAGAATGAAGAAATTGGAAAATGACTGCATATCACAAAATCTGACTCCATACTCTTATTATAATGCATGTTATGTAGAAACTGAGGAATCAAGCTTAAAAATAATGCCACGTACGAGCAATGAATCATACCACAAAGTTTGGCTACCAACATACAAGTAAACCTGCAAGTATCCCTACACCCAAAAACGTCGTATTACATGGTCCGTTAATTTAACATGCTACAACTTCAATCCAACTATCCTGTGAAAGCCTTTTTATAACTTTGGCTGAAATAGTCGTTAGTGGCATGCAGCTGCAAGACAAAGTGTTTTTTACTTTAATCCCTCTTCAACCTAAAAGAGATTGTGTGCTCTTGACATGAAGTAGTTTTGGTTTACTGTGTTTTCATTGCGTTTTTCACATGTATGCAGTTGTCAATTTATACATTACAAGAAAAGAGTGTTCATGTGGTTAGGTAACTGTAGAAAAACGGCATGCCTTCATCATATTAAGCTTGTATTTCACAATTATAAAGAGAGAGTCACCAAAATGTTGCAAATGGCCATAGCACCATCCAGTGGTTGGTAACCAAAGGGTGGCATGTCGAGTTGCAGCTTTGAATATTCCATGACAAAAGAACCAAATAGAATTTTGAACATTTTACACACAAACTATGCTTGAAATGGATGTAAACTTTGTAAGTTGAGCTTTGCATTAGCAAAAATTTGAACAAATTGAGACAGGAAATTAGTCGTCAACGTAAGAAGACTAGTCTAGAAAAACCAGTATCAGGCATCAAAGGAGACACTAAACCTTATGCCTTCATCATTCAAAATGCGATGTCATACATGACAGCCTCTAGGTACATCAACTTGTTTCATGAATATCACAGAAAATTGCCAGAACATTTTCCTTGCATAATCAATGAGAACTGTAATCAAAAATAAAAATTTACAGATATAAGGTTCTACAACTTATCAAAACCTCAGAAGCTAAAGCCCTATATTGGCATTCTTGAAATTTGAACCACTCCAGCTGTGTTTAACACCTTAGAAATCGGTGGGCTTTCCACCATAATAAGATTCATTGAATTACACAACATACCAACATTAGTATTGTGAAATTCATAATTATTATCTCTTTGGTGAACCACCAATGGCCAACCAGCAGTAGAAATGAATAAACACTAGATTCAAAACACCCAGCTACACAACCAGTTATACATACCCTGGCAGATGCAATGCATATGTAATTCTCATGCCTGAAATTATAATACACTTAAAACTCATCTTTGAGGCCCAACTCAGCCTCAAGATCATCATCTTCTTCAAACAGTTTCAGAAGACGTGCATGTTGTTCCTCTCTCTTTTTCTTTTGCCACTTCTTGTATAGCATAATTGCTATACCTAAAACCACCAAAGTTGCAAAACATATGTATACAACATTCAGTGCAGAGTTGCTTTTGAGAGAGCCACGGATATCTCCATTACCAGCCAAACCTACAAATCACAAATGCACAAAAGTGTTAAGTTACCCACATCCACCGTTTATGGCCTAAACAATTGTGGAATCAAAGAATGAATACAATTTACAATGATGGCAATGAAAAGAAAAATAACTTCAGGTCGTGTGTGAAGCCACTCCTTTCGCCCCCCAACTTCGAAATTGGAGCCACCCGCCATCAATATTATGTATACCATTTATGAAATCATCATACCATAAAGGTTTGACACCTAGAGTATCACAAGGATTACTATCTAACTTAGCATATTAAACTTCTATAAAAACCCACATCCATTGTTTAAAGATTAATAATCATGCAGGAATAAAAGAAAGATGCTTCCAATGGAAGTAATGGAAAGGAATAAATGAAAGGAGTTGTGTGAAGCCACGCTTTTGCCCTTTAAAAATGAAGCCACTCTCCATCGATACTATCCATACTGTTGATGAGTCATCATGCCACAAAGGTTTGACACCTATATTAAACATCATTAAAGGCCGGTTCAGCTGTAACATTCATTCTCCCTTAAAATGCATGTTATCTGGAACGACTCTCTCCTGAGTGAGGCCACCTAGCATAGGAATGTGCAACTATTTTCTTTTGTTCATTTTTCTATTTCAGAGGAAACCAAATTGATGGAAGGATGATATTTTGCATATTTGTTGATTTAAAGAAAATGTGATGAATTTCGAGAGGGGTGGCTTGATCAAAAGGCATCGAGTAAAACTTTCAGCTTTATTGAATGTTATAAATGGTAATGAAAACAGCTTGTTTAAGGTACGTAATCCTCCTGTCACCTTCTTCAAGGGCAGATAACAAGATATGTTAGCATATATATGTTGCTATAACAAGCATTGGACAGACTCAAAAGGAACTTGGCTGATATTATTGTGCATTCATAGTTTTTGATGTAACGAGGGCTGTACTATGTTCTAATATAAGGGCTGAAATTAATCTTCCATAGAATATGGCATGCTTATATGAGATACATGACAGGGTTAGCAGTCATATGGTCATTGCATATGCTATGTAATGCCCGTCTCATGTTTATTCACTGAAGATGAATAGGTTATCTCTTGTACCAGATTGTATGAGGCTGCCTATGTTTAGGCCAACTCCAGAATTATAAGGATGAATAGGTTATATGTTGTACCAGATTGTATGAGGCTGCCCATGTGTAGGAGAACCCCAGAATTATAAGGATGAAACTCAAGGAAAATTGTTAAAACACACACAAACATGAAACAGACTCAATATGATTTCCAGATTCTTGTTATAACAAATATGTATGAGAACTTAACCATCAAATAAAAATAATTCTGCAATGTCCTTTACGTCTATAAAGGCCAACTTGTGGAGACCACATTCAGAATGGAGATTGTCCTTTGCAATTAAATTCCAATACCTACCGTGCTTACTCGTATTATTAAAAAAAATTACTTGTTTGAGGATACAGATTGGAAAAAGTATCCAGTGCACTCATACACAAAAACTTCAGTCCTGTGATCAATAAAAGGAACACTTCACGAGCATGGGAACGTTATGCTTACCATATGAAAAACTGGTAAACAGAATAATTGCAGGCTGGAAAACTTCTCCCACTCCCTATCACAGGGAAAAAGGTCATAAGGTACTCAATGATCCCCCTCGGTGCTTTTTTCAAATTACATCTCATTTCCAAATGACTGGTTTGATCATACTTTGAGTTGTTTTCATATTTTATCTCATTTCCAAATGACTGGTTAATTCATACTTCTTTTCACATTTCATCTTATTTCCATATGACTAGCTCGACAATTCTCATTTCTCCCTCTAACAACAAGTTCATTGGTGTACTGCTTAGTTATAACTAAATAATCTCATGAATGATCAATAACTGAGATACATAATGTCTTAACAAATGGAAATTCATCTCCCTCTAAAAACAAGTTCATTGGTGTATGACTTAGTTATGAATAAATAATCTCATGAATGATCAATAACCGAGATACATAAGGAATGTCTTACAGCTGAAAATTTATGAATTTGCATACATTTTATTTATGTATAACTAAAAAAAGTATGGCCTTATACATATGAGCATTAAACCACACAAGGCCTTTCATTTTAATTTTGAAACAGTAAAGGAAGGGCTTGCAGGCATAGAGTACTGCAAAGAGAAATGAAAAAGGATATAAAATGCATAGATGTTGTAGAGGAATAGAAAATCAACTCATGGACCATTCTCCTCTATTAATGGGTTATTGACCATAAAATGTACCATTACTGAAATTCCACCTACAACAGTTGGTCATCACCCACATTTTTAAGTTACATTGCATGACCCGGTGTGAGGTTATTAAGAATCATTGACAATGAAGCCATTTCTATAAAGACTGTCTGTTATAATATCTTTATAAATTGTGTGAATATCATAATGAAAAACCTCAAGGGTTAATATTAGGAGTGTCCATTGCATGGAAAATGGAAAAATGCCCACATAAAAGTTCCAAATAGAAGCCCAGGCCCTCAGCCTCAACCTTATTCTGTCTTAAATCAGGCTTAGTGGTAGAGGGCCTGGTCATGAAGTTTACTTTTCCTGAGGTGTTATGAGATAATGTTGGGTCACCTAGTAATTTACAAGAATCATGGGTATCCACATACAGCACACACAAGGATGTACTAAATATGCACCCCTGCCATATTTATACCAGAATCCCTATCGAATATGCAAGATATGGATATGGCATGGGTACTATGGTGTGTCCGCTAAAAAGATCAAGTTTTCCCAAGAAATATTTCAAATTTACAGAAATTTTTACGGAGCAAATTTTTTGCCCGAAATTGCCCAACAATGATTCCAGTGCAAATTTCCTCTTTCACAATTCTAGAACACTTTTAATGCAAAAGCGAGGGTAGGGAGAGAATCCAGTAACCCTGACAAGGAAAATAATACTAAAAAATTGGTATTGACCATCTCTTGTAAAAACTTTGGGAATGTAATGACTTCCCTCGTGTAAAAGGACCATACACACATTGCAAAATTTAATCATCGTGAAATCTCAGATCCGAGGACAACTGTGACTGCACACTAACATCCTAATAGATGCTTATTATTGTCTAAGTCAGGTATCGAGAACAACCATTAACATGTTGGAAATAAATGCTCCGAGGTATCGTATATTTAAGAGATTTGAGATTCATTTCGCAGATAGGAAACATTATATGATATTTTCTGGATAATACTGCATATAAATTTTAATTCCAACATTTCGAGTCCTATATTGGACCCATCATCAAGGAGAAGCTTATGCTTGAGGAAGAGTAAGAGAACAAACTAGCCTAAATGTGCCAAGTTGAGAAAGATTAAGACTGGGTTTTTTAAAAAGCCAGCCAAGAAAAAAAATATAAAATAAAATAAACTATAAAACAAATCAACAGAAATGAAAATAATTAAATGGTAATAATAAATATAATAATAATAATAATAGGAAAGAAATCAATAAAAAATAATGATAAAAATAAAACTAAAACTAAAGGTAAAAATAATAATAATAAATAAAATAGTGACAACTAAAAACAAAACAAAATTGAATAAAAATCAATGAAAAATAAAAAATAAAAATAAAAATAAAAACAAAGATAAAATAAAATAAAGGTGAAATAAAAAAAAATATATAAATTAAATTAAATCAAAATTAAAGTAGAGAAAATTAAAAATAATAATAAAATAAAATAAAAATAAAAACAAAGATAAAATAAAAATACAACTAGAAATAAAAGTGAAAATAAAAATATATATATAAATAGCGATTGTTAAAATTCAAACAATAAAAATAGATAAATAAAACAATAACAATTTTTTTTAATAATATAAATATATAATATAAATTAATACAATAAAAATAAAGTCACAAATTGATAAATTAAATTAAATAAATTATTATAGAAATTATTTAACTAGCTTATAAATCAAACCTGAAACCACAAAACAAGCAGCTAAAAGGAAGTGGTCTAGGGTTTGCATAACCTATGTAACAAAGGCTTCCACGAATGACTTAACTTCCGACCATCATCACAACTCATTACTAGAATTCTTCTCAATCTCCACAACTTCACGAATCTTCCTCTCGGTGTAGTGACTTTCCATGGCAATTAATTTGGCATTGTTTATGCATATGAAGTGCTTTGTGAAGTCTTCATGTTCCACTAAGGCTGACTTATTGACCCTCACATGCTCCAAATCTTTATAATGTTCTTTTAATCTGTTTGAAGCAAACGCCCTATCTCACCCATATAGGGCTTTCTACAAGAAAGGATTGAGCAGACGCATTTTCTTAGATGCGTAGATATGGGGTCCTTCAGATTCTTCAGCTTGTTTCTAATGTTGTTGATAGGTTTGAAGAAGCCGTTGTGAAATAACAGCGTGCAGAGAGAAATAATCACAGTGAAGGAAAATAGATTCAAGACACATATACATATATTACGTGGAAAAACTTGGCAAATCACCAAGTAAAAAACCACGGGAAAAGGTCTTCAGTATTTTATTATCCAGGAATTAATCCACAATTACAATAATGGCAGTCGCCACGCACAAGCTCAGAAATGAGTACAACTCAATGATACTTTACAATTCAAGGGTTCCTTATATAGGAAAAATACATAATACAAAACCACATTAGTACAAACCCACATGTACTACAAAAAACGTGTAGTACAAGTCCGCGTGTAGTACAAAATGCATGTACTAACTCCCCGAAAAATGTGTAGTACGGAATTGTACAGAATTTGTGCATGCGAATCGCTACCTAGAAATCCATGCTCAGGTTAATCGTCCAACCTGCCAGCTTGGTCGCCACCTGCTTATTCAAATGTTGACTTCACATATCAACAGAAGGTTTTAATGCCATTTTTCCTTTGAAATTTTGAAATTTTGTCCAAGGCACCCTCAATGTATGGAAGAAAATCCTTAATTAATGATCCTTGTTTTGATTCCTGTTTCCATCTTTATTTTTATTTTTAGGGCCTCTTTTTGTTCTTTTGGAAGCTGCCTTAATTTGCCAGTTTTTGTATCCATTTCTTTTTAGAACCCTTTTGAGATGCCTTTCTTCTGATTAATAATGATCCTCATTAGAGATTCTTTGTGCTCTAGTGAAGAGAGTGTTGAGAACTCCCAAATTTTGTAGCGGGTGGTGGTGTGAATCTTCTCTAAAATACATGTCTGTGTGTGTTTTCTTTCTATAAACCTGTCGTGCAAGCGATCCGTCCTCATTTATGATGATTAAGACACCATGAAAAGGAAGTGTACCATTATCTTAAACCTCCATCATGAATTTTATATGTTTTGATTGTGCATTGAGGTGATTGAGGAATAAGTTCAAACTTTATTTACCATGCTGCCATTTAGCATTCGTCCCGTCCACAAATCTAACCCTCCATTCCGGTTTTTGGAGTGCAGAATCTAAGGCAATTTCTCCATGAACAAGTAACAAGTTCACTACGATCGGGGAAAGAGGAAATCCCATTGCTACACCCTCATTTTGCTCATTAAATTCCCCTAGGAAAGTGAAGTAGATATTAGACAAAACTCAACCAACTTTGCAGTTTCCTTGTCCACAATCTCTAACTAAAATGATAGCCCCTTCTAGAGGTATTTTAGTGTAAGGCAAAGCAACATCAAAACTTACTAGTAGATCTTGTTCTCCAACATTTTTTCCCTCTAGTTTATGTACAAAATTGGTGGAGTCCTTCATAAATGATGAGGCCTTACCTACAAAAGGTTCTAATTTTCCCGCCAAGTATTTAGCAAGAGGATAAGTAGGCAAGTCTATCATGTCAACAATAGGTCTTATGGGTGTACATGATTTGTACACCTTTGGTAAAGAGTAAATTCTTGGCATTATACGCAGTTTTATCCAGAAAATATCATATAATATCATATATTTATTCGAAAAAAACAACAGATATTTATACATATACAATAGTTTATTGTGGTCCTATTATTTAGGATAGACAATCTACTATTCTAACCATCTGCCTCCTATCTCTCAACTAATTCTACCTTCTACCTTTCAAACATTCCAACACTGAAAATGCTCTGGTTAAAACTTAGTTTGGCAAGCACTTATGTAAGAACTTGCAGACAATAACATTTTTGTGGGGGTTTGTTGTACGCTTTGTATCCAGAAGGTGTAAATTCTTTATGTTTGCAGCATTTTTTCCAACCTCCCCTATACTCAGCAAAGAACCCTTCATTGTTTCAAGAAGGTCATCCCCATCGTGCCTCAAAATCTCAACTCATTTCACTGTCATCTATTTTTGTGGGCTTCTTCAGGGAACCCTAGGGATCTTGAACTACTATAACAACCCAAACTCTAGTCTTGTACTTTGACTGCAAGTTCAACATCTTAGTGGCACCTAGGAATTTCTCATTTTTGTCCTTTGCTCTCACTCCCTATAGCATCACAAAAATAAGTGCGGTAAAATTCGCTAAGGCATTTTATCTTACTCCAATGTTGTGTCATTTTAGTCTTCCTTTCCATAATCCTGCATAGACCAGACAATGTGCATCAGATATGAATACTCATAGCGCCAGCATATTACCTAAAGCCAAAAACCTAATTAGGCACTCGCAAGAGGTGCAACAAGATAACATTGAGAACCCATTGATATGAGAAGATATAGAGACTAACACACACAACAACTCATACAAACCCTAGCACTAACATAAAGAACACAAACCGTTACGCATCAACACTTGCAACATATAGATTGAATACCATTTCCATTCATCATTAACATTATACACTTTTTATTATGATGTACAATATTCCATTGATATACAAAACTAAGCATTCATGCTACAACATATACGATTGCCTTTCATGGCTCAATCCGCTTTTCAAATCCTAAGCTTGATCTTCACTTGCTGCTCCTACAAAACATCCAAATATCCAAGGTGTTCAAATGAGAGATCAAGAGGTCTATTTATAGGTTTATGTTTTACCAAAAAGTGACACTAGGATATGATGACATTGAGAAAATGATAAAACTATTTGCATAAGGGAGATCATAGATATTTCAGTCCAATACAACAACTAATCTACCTTATGGCCTCTAACAAGGACAAATGAAATGATAGCAAAGCATGAACAAGTAAAACTAAGCAAACCAAGAGCCAATAATGATGAAACAATCCTTGATAAAATCTTGTGATTCTAAAAGTGGATCTCGAGTGTGCAGATGGCAAAGAAGCTCTATGTGAAATCTGGAGGTATGCTTCTATAGGAATGGATTTGGCCTCTGTTCTATACCACTGAATATTCCCAAGGCAATTTCAGCCACTAAATATACTTTACCTGTTTAATCAAAATATTTGTTCCTGGGCACCAAATCTGTACTGCGCTCACTTTCTAATTCTAGTAATTTTATGATACATGCACAAAGTGATGTCATACAGTGTTGTGCAGTCGCCTTCCAAAACTTGTAGGCTGAGTTGTCTGATTTATCTTCATTTATCTTATTGACCTAATTTGCCGCAAAGGCTAATAAGAGGAGAAATAAAAACATTAAGCGGGTCAAGAAACCATCAAGAGTTACAGCTACATATCTCGCACGCTCAGAATCAGACCCTATGTAGTTATAGTGCAGTGTGAATGGAGATTTTGAGTAAAGACTTCAACCTCCTCTTCTTATGTGGAGATGCAACTACATGAACATTCACCTATCCTTCTTTTAGTAGAGTGTGCCTAGATTTGAAATGATAGATAATCTCTTGATACTTGTTATTAAAATGCCTCTAGGAGGTCTTGTATATATAGCCTTCTCTAATTTGAATCCGGGACCTATTGGCATGCAAGTTGACCCAAGGAGGAAGAACGAAGCCAACAAAATAGGCCCACACAAGTGAATGAAAAGGGAAAGAGACCAAGAGTCCACAAAAACAACAGGGACAAATTCGGCGGCCCATCAAATACGCCTAGACCAAATTCAGTAGACCGTCGAATACGTCCCAAAACCAAAAACAATAGAAAATAGAGAGGAAGAAGAGAGAGGAGAGAGAAAGAGGAAAGAGATCCCCAAAGCTCGAAAACACAAGAGAGAAAACAGATGAGGGAGAGTAAAACAGAGCCACACAGAGAAGACAAAGCAAACACAGTAAACACGCAAATAAGTACATAAACCAAACTAATGAGCCATATGTACAAAATGACACTAAATCTATTGTAAAAACAAGCCTTGTACCAAAATTAGGTTTCTATAGTTTCTAAGATCCCCTCAACCCATGGCAACGGTTGTTGAATCAACAATGTCTATAGTTTCTAGGATGCCCTCAACCCCTACTAGTTGGTGCTAAATCAATTCCACATGTATATTTATGCCAATTGTTCCTCCACTTCTTCCCCTTAGAATATTTTGTAGTTTATCATGATCGACTTGGATCAATCCCTTTCCATTTGCCTTCTTGCACTCTCGATGCTTGACATTTGTCAAATTTGTCATTTCTTGATCTTTTCTCTGTTTCTTCCAATTGGTGTTTGTTTCAACCCACACATTGTGCATCATCTCCTTCTAACTTGCGCATCAACATCTTTCCTACACGTGTTCACCATTCCTTTCAGTCTATTCCACTCACTTGTATGATACTAGGCATGAGTCTACATGTCTCAATCGCGCATCATCATACTTGTTGTAATGTCCCCTCTTTCCTAAGAGATCACTCAGTTGATTGGATTAGCCTATTCCAACATTCCCATAGACTAATTAAGGTGTTAAGAGAATGATTTGCTAGGCATATTGGAGTTTTGTACCTTGGAGAGGTTATTTTCGACAAGTGACATAATGAGTTTTTATAATGTTTTATTATAAAGTTACTTTTTGGAAAAAATTAGAAAAAATATAAGTGACTTTATAAAAAGGAAAAAGAAAATAAAATATTATTTCCCAGAGTGGGACGCCACCCTTGTGGAGTTCAAAAAAATTATAAAAATTATTTTATGGGGCGTTTGGGTTCCAAAGTTGCACAATGAAGTTTTATAATTATAACCCTATCCTCTCATATGCTCATTATGTGATTTTATGATATTTGATACTTCTTCAATTTTCAGCTGGTATGTTCATGCCTAATCTATTATGAGGACAAAAACCTTAAGGATTTAGTGGATTGGACAAAAACCCAACTCCACCTTGAGAGAGGAATCCATACAAGGTTTCTTATTGATCTTACATTTGCAGATTTGAGTTGATAGCAGCCAAGAAAGAGTTTGTTTATTGCAGGTTTCTTCATTCTTCTTGGGCAGCTAGGGTTTGTGACAACTTGGAAGAGTTTTGTTGCCAAATTTTCCAAGTGGGTATTGATAGTTTGATGAGATATTGCAGATTTCACCTTGAGGGTTTTAAGGCAGCGTAATGGCATCCATTTTGAGGCATTTTATGCAGGTTGTTTACTGATATCATTTTTCCATTGCTGGGCGCTAGGGTTTTAACGCTTATTTTGGAGTTTTCTGGCATTTTTGGTGGCCAAAACTTTTAATAAAATTTATCTAAAGTGGGGCGACCAGATTTGGCTATTTTTTGAGGCTTTTGGAAGTGGTTTCAGATTTTTATCAGCTCCGGATTAATTTATATGATTTTTGGTGACATGGGTATTGCATATTTTGAAAGATTTCATCATTTTGCACCTAGGGTTTGAAAGGGAAAGTGCAGATCAGAATTTTAGTGTGTTATTGCAGCTTCTTTCCAGGGTCCATTGTATATTTTATCTTACTAGGAGCAGCCGTACCTTCCACCTTGGGAAAGTCACCATCCTTACATGGCGCCATATTCCATATTTTGGTGTTGAGACTTCATCTTTAGATCTGGGTATGATTGTATTGTGCATAAGGATAATATTTTATATTTTTTCATTGTAATATTCAGTTCTGATATAAATCAGATCAGAATTATATCAGTTCTGATTTTTATTGTATATCCTCATTAATTTGGAGAAATAAGAGTCCTATTTGATAATAGATTGCTTAGCTTTTATTGTACTTTCTTTATATGCAATTGTGTTATAAAAAATCATCTCAAAACATACATAAACAAGAACCAAAACCATTGCAAAGAAATCAAAAAAAATGGATCAGAATTAGCAAGGGTTCTTACAGTTGTTTATGGCACAAGTAACCTTATGCACAAAATTTGGGGTCAACATTCCCCAATACTACCTTGTTGTCTGTCCTCAGACAGTTTCCTCGACTCTTTTAACATGGTGCTTGTAAAACTTCAAGAATGACTTCTTAAACCTTATTTTCGAATTAATTCCATCTAGTCGTTGCTTCATTAATGGCTTCCATATTTTGTGCAGCTGTCATCACGACTTCTAGTTCTACAATGTCCTCTCCTTTTTTTGCATAATAGTTTTCAAAAGTTTGTACTTTTCCTTCAAATCCTCGTATATTTTGCACATATTTACTTCTTCAACAAGCGCTTCATTATACAACCCTTCAATTTTCCCATCTAACTCCATGCACTTCTTTATTTGTGACTTCCAGGCATTTAACTCTGTCATCTGCTTTTACCTCTCCACCATGTTCTTTTATTTTGCCATAAGAGCACCCAACTCTTTGCTTCTATTCTCATCACTCTTCATCCAGGTATTCACATGATCTCGAGTGTTCTCTAGTTCCCTGAACACATGCCCTACTACCTCTGATTTCCTGTTTGCTTCTATAAGCAATTCATTCCAACTCTTCGGCGTGCTTCTCCCGTGCACTTCTAGCCTCTTCCAATTTCTTCTTTTGAAGCTCTTATTTGGTTGGCTATGCAGCGATGGGAACCACTAGTCTTGCGCGCAACAATCTTCAAATAGTTGTGTTGAGCTTTTCCACCGATACTAATCCTTTTGTGGACAATTCTCCCCAAAGTTGTGGCTTTTCCTTCTTAATTGACTCGATTGTTCCCTTGATTGACCTTTGTACCTATGCATTTTCTTTCTTTCTTTTATCAATTTCTTCTTCTATTCCTTGAGACTGCTATTCAGCTTCTCAGTCTATACTTCCAAACCAGCATTGCTTTCTACCATATCTACAGCCAGCTGAACCAAACACAAACCTGATTGCTTTGAACTCATCTTGCACGGATTGCAATTCACATCTCTTATGCCATCCTCAGGTTCTTCAATGGTTATTCCTCTCATAGGTATTTGAAACAATGGATCTGCATTGTGCAAATCCAACATCCTCTATAAATTGTGTAGTGATTTCTCTTTCCTCTTCACCACAATCTTCCCCTACATTTTCCTCCTTGGACTCTACATTGATCCATATTTGATCCAATGGTTTCAGGTTCATCGACCCTTGTTCATTGTCCTCTCCTTCACTCTGTGATGCGTTCCCCATCATGCACATTTCTACATCCTCCTACTCAAGTTCCTTTGTAATACTCAGAAGTTGTGTACTTATCATTCTCTTTTGCTGCTTTATTTTCATCGCACTCCCACTTCCCTTGGAAATTTTCCTCCTCTCATCCTGTGTGGCATATTTATCTTTTTGGCAATGGTTCTCGGTCCCCTTTAGTCTTTCCTCATTCCCACTCTCCTCTTCTTCATCTTCAGATTCAGAGATACCTTCTTCATCCTCATCCTTGCTTCCTTTGTCTTTTCAAGTGTCATCTCCACCTTTGTTTCTCTTTTTCCTCTATGCCAGTGTCTTCTTTCTGTTCTTAGTCACCCCCTGCACGGAACCATCTCATTGTTCCCATATAGATGCATCATCCATCCATTTGGGTATGACATACATTGGTTTTAATACATGCATCAATGGACACTTAAGTCCGTTCACCTCAACCTCCTGCATGGTATCCAACTCTAACCTGTCATCCTCCAAATCTTCATCATCATTGGTGACTTTCTTCCAAGCAAATTATGAATTTGTTCCTCAAGTGGATCCTCTCCTTGTCCACTTCTTCCACTTTCACAGCAATGCACGGTATTCCATCCAATCTGGGAAATGCTCTTTCCAAATATTGTGTTGACGCTGCATATGGCAAATTTATCCAAGGGCTTTCTTTGTCCCCTTGCTCCTTTATCTTCACTAATGTGTAATGTGACATTACATAGAATGTAGCATACCCTTTCTATGTTTCCACCAACCTCTTGAAGACTTTATACTCTCTTCACCAAACCCCTGATTCACATTGTTGAACCAATTCAACAACTTGCTCTTGTAGGCCTCAATCATCAAGCTACACACTAGTGCATGGCATACTTCTTTACGTGTGACCTCATCTCCTCAATGACCTCAAATACTTGACTCTACAGGATGCCTACTTCCTCAAGCAACATCAACATCAGATACATTCCCCACTGGAATGTCCCTCCTCTGGCATGTGCTTCCTCCACTACCATGTTAATTTCTTCAACTATATACTTGGCGAAATTAAATTTCACCCCTCATTTCATCACTATGTATGCAACATACACAATGGGGCTTGGATGCATCCCCTCATTATCCTACCACAATTATCTTTGCGCTAATTAGATGCGCAACTACCTACATAAGCAATGTTTGGATTTCATCCAACTCCACGGTGTAGCCTCCCCGTTGCAACTTCAATTCTGCAGCAACTTCATCTATCTTGTATAGTTCTCCTAAATCCATGCACATGTCCTCTCCCTCATTCTTTAGCTGTGTTATCCAGTTGATCTGCACAAGCAACACTTTATACATCTCTCCATGAAGTATGTTCTTCCTTGACGTGTCCTGGTCAACAACCACTTTGTCAACTTGTTTGGATTTCCCAAATATGGTAATTCATATAGCTGAAGGATTCCAGTACCCTTCAGATGTGTCCTCGTCATCACTTTGATTTTAAGCTTCTTGGGCACATCCAGATCCTCCTTGAATACTTTCTCACACACCACTTTCCCATGAATGAAGTCTTCAATCACACATTCCCCATATTTCGTATTCAAGTTCTCTTCCACCTAAACTTATCTGCAACCCCATGGACAGAACAACAAATAGCTTTGGTTTCTTGCTTCCCTCCTTAGGTGATTTGATCGAGGTCACCTTCTTCGGCTGCTCCACTTTCTTCGCTTCTTCCGTTGCTTCAAACTCACTTGCCGTTATGGAAACTTCACTCTCCTCCACTAGATCAGCTACCATTGTTGGATCATTCTTTCTTGCCATTTTTGTGACTCCTCAACCTCTCGCAGCACAATCTTCTGCAACATTTTCAAACAAATCCCCTTCTTGACCAGCTCCCAATTCAATTCTCCCCATTCGACAACCTTTACACTCCTTCAATCACTCTACAACTCACTTTGCTTGTTTTCCTTAGTTTTCACACTTCAACACTTGAGCTCTCAATTATCTCAATTCGCAAATGATCCTTTAAAAGCTATTCCTCTTCATTTATAGCCTTAGATGCATTAAATTCGCACCTACCCGCAATCAACTTACTTAGTTGCCCTCATTTCAAACACAATGGTCATTTTCCTAACCGTTTGTGCCTTTTTTTACTTTTTCATTCTCTTCTTTTTGCGCAACCTATTGTGCTCTATCTCATTCTACACAAACTTCTTGCACACACTCTTTCATGTGCATCCTTTCGTTATGCGTTTTTGCATAAATGTTCAATTTTTCCTACGAAGCAACCCGAATTTCTCACTCTCACAACAAATATGCAACAAGTCCTCTTGCACATTCTTCATGTTGTCAATTGCCTTAGCCATTTGATGCAGGAACATCCTAAGCATAGAGTAATCTTGGACTCTCTAAGTATAGTTTTGTGAAGCAAATTGGTGCAATGGCATAGAAGTTGACATAAAAGGCTAACGGTCACATAAGGAAAGAACAATTAATGTTTGTTTTGGCAAGAGTCTCAATTTGCACAGGATTGCTCAAGGAGGACCGTGTGCAATTGCACAAGGTCACACGGTTCAAGCATAGGAGGGTGACAACTCTCACTCAACAAAGGTCGAGGTTGCACAAAGGAAACGTCAGTGCACAAGCAAAGGACAAGTGCAATGAAATCGATGCACAAGGTAGTTGACACCATGACAAAGCAACAAGGAATACACAGTTTAGCATAAGCTTACTAGCTAGACATGTGGACCTATGACTAGCCACCCTAGGCCTAGACTGGATACATGGAATACTAGAAGGTTCCAAAGGTGGGAGCTAGTGAATTTGATCTCAAATTGTAGGAGAACCACCAGACAAGTAGTTGGAAGACCACCAAATACTCACCCGCTAAGCCCATAATTTGTAACTTTAAACAATGGTGGGGAAAACACAATCAACATTAATGGAGGTTGTTGGACCTACAAGGAGCCAAAGGAAGAAGCGTCTAGAAGACCGAAAGCTATATAAAGTGATCCAAGGTCAATGATCGACATCAATAGCCAAGAAATCTATGGAAACTCTATCAAATTATTAAAAGAATTCAGAAAAGAGTAAGCTTGAAAGCTAGAAGGCCATAGCCTTGAGTACAAACATCCAAGAGAATTTTCATTGTTGCATAGATAAGACTGCCTAGTTGTTATTTGTAACCAAACTTAGCCTAAACTTAAGCTCCTAAGAGAATGTATGCAATCCTCATTTCCTTAGAAATATAAATTGATGTTTGCGCTAAGTCTTGAGCATTTGTGAGTGTGTTCATTTCGCTGTGTGGTCAAAGTTGTTCTTCAATGAACCCCCTAACCACGATTGTATCATCATTTGTCTCTTTTTGCTTTTCCCTGGAGTAAAAACACACTTATTTGCTTAAAGCAAATGCACATAATTACCCCTCCTAGAGCTACTTCGACACCTAGAATCCCAAAAGATCCCTCGCTCGACTCACCTGACTGGATTTTCGGGATAATGTGCACTTATTACATAACCAAACAAACATGTTAACATAATCAAACTCCAAAAAAAAAAAAAAAAAAACGTTTTACTTTTTCTCATGGCTAGTGGCCATATTCAATTTGCCTTTGCATGGTAGTTCGAAGTAGGGCTTGAGCTTACTTCCATTAAAGTGTGCTTGAAATAGTTCATCATCCAACCTATGCAGTTTGCATCCGTCAATTTCAAAATTGTGGTGAATCACATATGGTCCCATCCATCGAATATGGAGCTTTTCGAAGGTCATGCATATCTAGAGTCATATAACACCACCTTCTCATCCACACACAATTTCCTACCTTTAATGTGCTTATTGTGCCAAACCTTTTGACGGGCCTTCTATATCCCTTGGCTTCATCATGTTAGTAACCTCTTCTCATCCAAGCACATTAAATCTACCAGTCTCTTATCAATTGATGTGCATTCTTCTAATCTTGCTATATGCACAATCCTCAATGACGGTATTAAAAACTCAGCTGGTTGCAATGCCCTCTCTGCTATAAACCCACTGGAACAGAGCATATTTGTTCAGTCATTTATATGTTGTCCTGTAAGACCACAAGACCGTTGACACTCTATCATCACAATCTTTATGCCCCACATCACATATCTTTGTGAGCGTTACCAAAATATTTTTAAAAGCCTCCACCATACCATTAGCTTGTGGATGACACGGTGTTGTCTTACGATGCACAACCATTAACTCTTACAGTTAAATGTGCACTATTTCCACAAGAAAATGAGTCCCTCTATCACTTATCAACATAGTCACAAGGTTCGGAAATCTGAATCCGTTCGGAAGGGCAAAAAAATGCGGAATCCGGAATTCTTAAAAAAGTTCGAAAAAAATCTGGAAAAATCCGGTTCAAAAAAAAAATATATATATATATATATATATATGCAAAATATTAGATTTGAGAGTTTTTTGACCCCTAGTCAATTTCTCTTGTTAGTATGGATCAAATCATGCATGCTCCAATTATAAAAATATAAGTAATAAAAATATATTATAATATTATTATTTATTTTAATATATATTTTTTTAAATTTAATTTTATTATATATTATGCAAATAACTCATTTACAATATATACTAAATTTAAAATTTTAAAAAATATAAAAAACTAAAAATATGTAAAATAAACATTATAAATTATAATTTAAATGTAAAAGAAATTAAATTCTATAATATAAATTATAATTATAAAACAAAATAAACCTAAATTTAATTTATAATTTTTATTTATATTTTATAATATAAATAAATTTAAACTTAATAAATAATATATAAATTTAAATAAGTTTACTATAAATAAAATAAAAATTAAATACTAATCATATACATAAATAAACATAATAAAGAAATCTACAATATAAATATAAATCATTAATAATGATCTAAACTATATAAATATAAAATTTAATCATATAAATTTAAAATATAAATATAAATCCTTAACTAAACGTAAATCATATACCTAGATACCTAAATAGGAAATACTAATCATATACATAAATAAACATAATAAAGAAATCTACAATATAAATATAAATCATAAATAATGATCTAAACTATACAAATATAAAATTTAATGATATAAATTTAAAATATAAATATAAATCCTAAACTAAATGTAAATCATATACCTAGATACCTATATAGGAAATACTAAATACCTAAACCTATTATCATTTTTGAAACCGAATTTTAAAAAAAATAAAAAATACAGTCTGCGGCCACTTAAAAACGAATTTAAGGCCTTTGTCGTGGCATTTGATGTGCCCTGTCGCCGCCAGATATTCCTTCTAATTTACAAGTCTGCGTTCAACCGTTCGCCATTTCACCATCACCATCTGTGGTCACTGTTGATGTTTGCTCGCCCAGTGCCCTCGCGTCCATCGCTGCTCAACTGCTAAATGCATTTATTTTCCTTCTCGCTCGATCACAACATATATTTAACGTGTTTTCATCTTTTTTTTAGGGTTTACATTGTGTACACGATCGCACTTTTAGGGTTCATGTTAGTTGATAGGGATTTTTTTAGGGTTTTCTTTTGGATTTTTAATTTTTATGTTTTTATATTAAAAAAAGGCCGATCCGGATCGGATTTATCCGAAAGACTCCAAAAATGCGCATCTTTCCGGATTTGGCCGAAATCCGGCCAAACCTTATGACTATGCTTATCAAACTAAGAGGACACCCATATCTTGTTCTAATGTTCTTCCACAAGAACTTGCATAAAGTTGGCATTGTACAATCCTTTGTTGGTGCAACCTCAACCCATCTTGTTAAATAATGAATAGTCCTTATTATATAACACGCACCATTGCATTGCACAACAAGGTCAACCAATGAAATCCACTACCCATTTATCGAATTGGTCCTAAGTGACGGTTGGGGCCAACAACATCTCATTTTGTTTGTTGAGTTTCCCTACCCTTTGGCACGTCACATTTATGCACATACTGCTTTGTGTTCTAGTATAAAGTTGGCCTCCAATCTCCCCCAACAAGTTCTTGCATGCAGTTGCCTCTCCTGCATAGTGTCCACCAACAATGCCTTCATGGCATTCACGTAGTAGTTCATGTTAGCATCAGTTCATCTCTCTTTAGTTTATAAAGTTCTCCCCCAATCAACTGATATGGTGCAACCCTTACCACGAGTTGTTTTTTTAATTTGTTGTCCAATCCCTCGAGACATATCCTGAAGTCAAAAATGAGGTTATCTCCACTAATTCTTTAGGCACTCTTTATACCCAATATAACTGTGCATCTGAAATATCATCCTCAATAGGTCATGTAGCTTCCCCTATTTCAATGCGCAACAAATGATCTAATCTCGCATTCAACCTTAGAAACTTCACTACCACTGAAAATTGGATTCCTGGAACAACACAATCCATCTACAAATCCGGCCATGTACTGGTTTGTTTACCAAGTATTTCAGCACTTCATGGTATGTAAAGAGCACAAATGGAGTTGCAATAAGATACTGCCTAGACATCTACAACACATAAACCATTGCTAGTGCGTCCCTCTCCGTTTGGTATAATTGTGCTCAACCTTGGATAACTTCCTGCTTGCGAAAAAGATTGGATGATCTATCTTTCCCTACCATTGTTCCAAATGCATCCACATGCACGTGAAATGTAATTTCCAAGTTGGAAAGTGTAGAATTAACGTGCTTGCCAATTTCCGTTTCAACACCTCAAACGCTTCTTCCTACATTTTTGTCCACCTGAATGGCCTATCCTTCAATAACTCTTCCAAGGGCCCTACAACATGCACATAATTGCAAATAAACTTCCAATAGTATCCACAATGTCCCAAGAATGCGCGCGCATCCTTTTACATGTGTGGCGCTTCCAATTGCAATATCACAAAAATCTTGGCAAGATCAACTAACATAAATTCCTTACAGATGACATGTCCTAACAGTGTGCCAAACAGTACTGCAAATGGGCATTTCTTCAGATTCAGTGCTATTTGAAGTTGTTTGCATCTTTCAAACATCAAACACAGGTTTGCATAGTGATCTTTTACCACTCTGTACACAGTCCTATCATCCAAATAGACTTGCAAAATTTATGAAATCTCACAATGCGCAAGAACACGGCAAGCACATTGTTCCAACTTAAAGGCATCAAATTATACATGAATGACCCCCATTCTGTTGCAAAAGTGGTCTTTGACTTATCCTCATCCACAATTTGCACTTGTTGATGCCCCAAAAATCCATCATTATATGTGTAGATCTCACACCGAGCTATTCCCTTCAAAACTTCCTATATGAATGGTGTTAGGAACGTGTCTTGAAGACACGCATCATTTAGCATCTGGGAATCAATACATGCTCTAATTCTCTCATCCTTATTTATACCAATGAGCATAGGACTCGCACAATCCAACTCTTCTACCACAAAGATCATGTCAAATTCAAGCATCTCGTCAATCTCTTCCTTCACCTTTGCTCATAGGTTTGGTTTCATCCTATACGGCCTGTTCCTCACCAGTTTTGCGCCTTTGCGCAGCTTGATGGTCTAAGGAGTCATGCACTCCTTTCATCTCATGATAATTCCCAAGGAACAAATCTTTGAACTCTCTAATCAATTCAACGATGTGTGCAAAATCCGCATCCGTCTAGTAATCCTCACTTGTAGCCATCCTTGGCTATTTCTCAATTTCCGCATTTACATCCTTCATGCCCAAGGGTTAATTGTAACACTTTTCTTCCTTTTTATATGCACCTTCCACTACCCTTTCTCTAGTAGTGGTTTCTACCTTCAAGTGGTATGTCTCATCTTCAACCTCTTTCTCGCCACTGACCTTACAAAGGGCTTTTTCCTAACATGGTTTTTTCACCTGCACATCTTTCACGTGTTGTGTAACTTACACTCTTCTCTCCAGTGCTATTGAACACTCACCTTGTTCAAACAATTTATCACTCCATTATCTCCTTCATGGTTCATGGCCCTGAACTTCTCCTCCATCTACAAGTCATTCTTAAACATTGTTGCATGCATCACATTTAATGGTACAGTCTATCCTTTGACTGGAATGGGCAAGTGTAATGTCCCCTTTTAGAGATATTTTAGATCAAAAGGGTTTACCAACAAACCCCACTCAAAGTAACCCAAAATTCTGAAAATGAAACTCTAGCCAATCAATCACAAATTCTGATTTTTCTTTGCAACCCTAGTTAGCAAGCTTCACACAATTTATAAATAAATTATTCCAAACCCTAGCTGCGGCAAATGATTTTAGAACTCTAGAAATGCCCCAAATTGGCATAAAAAATATTATTCAATGATCCCAACAATAATAGAAATTATTCCACAATTATAGCCAGAGAATTCAACCAAAATCCTAATTTTTGGCAATGTTATTTGATGGAAAAATATAGGAAATTTTCAGAATAATTATGTGGCTGATCCACACACCCTTGGAGAGGCCCAAAAACCCTCCAAACCAGGTTGTCAACCCTAAGAGAGGGTTCGCTGCCCTCGTAGATAAATCGCAGCACCTTTATTGGGGTTTGCTGCCCTAGAACAGCCCTCTACGCCACTCGCCTAGCCTCCAAATGTTGTTCGCCACCTGCAAATGCCAATTATGGTGTTGAAAACGCCCTTCTTTCGCCAATGAAGCAAAATCCAACCTCCTTACAAAGTTGAACAATTATAAAATCAAGGGTTTCCGTCCTTGTCTTAACCGCCTTGAAGGGATTCCATCCTCAAAGAGCAAGCCAAGCTTTTTCGTGCTTAGACTTCAAAGAAATCAAATATCCAAAATAGCATGAACGTCTCCACAAGATCCCCCCTTTACCTTTATAGTCTCCCCCCAAAGGGGTGCATCCAAAATGGAGGGAAAACAATTCAAATATTAAAAAGGCCTTTTCTTATAAGCTTTTACTTAATCACTAAGCTTTCATTTAATCACTTGAGTGCCCATGACCCTCTAATGTCCCCTTCTTAAGTGAAAAATAGAATTATAAGGTACCTTTTCCAAAATATAAAAAAGAACGCCTCTTATAATTCACTTAAGTGGATTAGTACTCATGACCCTCAAAAAGGTCCCAACTTAAGTGAAATCATAACAATAAAGTGCTTTTACAAGTGTTCTTTATGAAAACCAAATGTTTCCCTTCTTTTCTTTTTTCTCCCTTAGCCCTTGGGAAACTAGCAAGGCTAAAAGTCTTTAATAGTGTCATGCCCAAAAGGGGGACATGACAATCCTCCCCACCCAAAATTGCTTGTCCTAGAGCAATAGTAACATCCATGGGGCTGTCCCAACCATAGGCCTTATGCAAATCTCAATCCTTGATTCTTCCCATTGAAGGAAGACCTCTTGATGAAACCCCTTACTGTTGTACTTGAAGATTTGTGGCTGCTTATGCAATCTGAAAATAGTATAACAGCTCTTATCCTTCTCTTCCCTTCCCATTGAGGTCTTGCACCTCAGATCCACCAAAAAGATGAAGAGAAAAAGGAAATTCTCAAAAATGGCAGCGTTGAAGTGGCTCGAACAACTAGCTTCAACAATATGTTTGATAGAAAAACAGGCCTTGAAAGTCCACCTATCAACACCTACACAAAACACAAACATGTTAGTCAAAATGGAGGACCCCCCTCCTTCATGTTCCATGTGGAGATGACTCTCTTCTTTTCCCAAACTTGCATACTTGATCAAATTTTCCAAATGTTGAATGGCTGGAAATATGTGCAAGGCTGCCTTGGAGGGTCCAGTAGGGCTGCTCATGCCATTCCTACACTCCAAATCGGTCCTTAAGCTCAGAATTTTCCCCTTAAGAAGGCTAGAAACTCCCCCAACACAGCTGCAATAAATTCCTCCACCCATACACACATGTGTTCTCTTATCTCAAAGCACGCTCCAAAATAAAGTCTGCACTTGATGTTTATAGGACTGTAATTGAAGATTACAACCTTGTATTTGTCAAGAAATTTGTAGTTACTTACCTCCAACTCATCCCTTGGGAGTTCCCTCATGCATCTCACCTTTAAGGAACAGATTATGGCTGTCCAAACAAAATTTGAAGAAAAGGCACGTCAAACCAAGGCACTCAACCTCCATGTTCGTGGCCTCCCTAAACCAACTGATCCCTTATAGGCAGGTCACGTGTTCTTGTGTGAATCTTTGGATTTGAAAGATCTCTCTTAACAAAGCTTGGACATTGTTGGACAACACCCTTGTTATCCAATTCCAAACTATTGAAGAGCGTATGCAAGCTCTTAAAGCAAAAAAGCTCTTTTCCCTTCCACAAAAAAATTATGTAGATGCTGACCTCACACGACTCCAAGTGGAAGAGCTTCGGAAAGATCGTATTCAGGTGGTTGTTGCCAAGAAGGAGAACAAGGGGGCTGTTATCACAGACTGCAGGGCTGTCATTCATGATTCTCCCCCACCTAGTAGTCACGCCCTGTACCATCATCATGATCACAATCTTGGGTCTCAGTGGGTGGGGACGACATCTCCATTGCCTCTTGGAACTGCAATGGCGTTTTATGGTCTTCTCCAAGCACCTTTCAAGATGTTATTACTTCCCAAGATCTCATCTTCCTCACTGAGACCCATGAGAGCCTTGAGGTGGGCCCTCCCACCAGTTACAAGGTACTCATGGGTTTCGGCCTTTTGTCATGAGACACGCAAATCAAGGGGTGCTCGTGGTTCAAGTGGTGTAACTTGCCTCATTTGGGACAACATCAGGTCTAGAGTTTCACTTGTGGCTTCTGATGTCCACTCTAGATACATATGGCTTCAAATTAAGAGAAATCCACCCTCTTTTCAGGATGTCTTCATAGTTGTTTGCTACTTCCCCCCCCCAACCACATCTCCATTCGCCATTCATGTTGATGCGGACCCGTACCTTGACCTCTATCCAAAGATCTCTCGATACTCCACTATTGGTGATACCCTTCTTTTGGGTGATTTTAATGCTCCTACAAGGAACCTCCAAACGCATATTCATGACCTTGCTCAGGATGAGTTATGCCTTCATGAGCTAGACCTTGAGGAGTTCGGTTTACAGAGAGATTCTGCTGACAGGAATGCTCCAATCACAACTTATGGGAGGCACCTCCTCCAATTGGGTGAATCTCAGCACCTTCACATCCTCAACGAGCTTCCTCACTTCCTCGGCTCTAGTAGAGTCCCATGTTTCCCCCATGGTGGTGGTGCAAACGTTGTGGACTATGTTCTCACTAGCAAATCCATCATCCCTCATATATGTGGCTTCCTCATCTCGCCTGAGCTCCCCCTTGTTGACCATGTCATCTGGACATTCACCCTCCATATTGGTTCTAACCCTTCCCCCCAACCTTCCCTGCCTCCCCCACACCCCTCAACACTCGACACACCACAATCCACTTTGATGATGATTACACCATTGATTATGCTGCCCATCTCTCCCTTCTTATGTTTGGGTTCTACTCCCTCTTCCCACCATTGATTCCATTTATGAGTTTTTATGCCAAACCCTTTGGGATGTTGCCCTTGATTCTTGTCCCCACACTATTCATTACTCCAGATCCCCTACTCGTCATGGAATTTTCCTCATGAACCGATGGTATGATAATGAGTGTAAATCCCTTCATCAAAGACTTCGGTTTTCCCTAACCCGTGACCCTACCTCCATACCCACCCTTCTTGTAACTTGCCTCATTTGGGACAGCGTCAGGTATAGAGTTTCACTTGTGGCTTCTGATGTCCACTCCAAATACATATGGCTTCAAATTAAGAGAAATCCACCCTCTCTTCAAATGTCTTCATAGTTGTTTGCTACTTCCCCCCCACCACATCTCCATTCACCATTCATGTTGATGTGGACCCGTACCTTGACCTCTATTTAGAGATCTCTCGATACTCCACTATTGGTGATACCCTTCTTTTGGGTGATTTTAATGCTTGTATAGGGAACCTCCAAACGCCTATTCATGACCTTGCTCAGGATGAGTATGCCTTCATGAGCTAGACCTTGAGGAGTTCGATTTACAGAGAGATTCTATTGACAATAATGCTCCAATCACAACTTATGGGAGGCACCTTCTCCGATTGGGTGAATCTCAGCACCTTCACATCCTCAACGGGCTTCCTCACTTCCCCAACTCTGGTAGAGTTATGTGTTTCCCCCACAGTGGCGGTGCGAACATTGTGGACTATGTTCTCACTAGCAAAACCGTCATCCCTCATATCTATGGCTTCCTCATCTCGCCTCAACTCCCCCTTGTTGACCATGTCGTCTTGACATTCACCCTCCATGTTGGTTCTAACCCTTCCTGGCCACCTTCCCCCTCTCGCCCACACCCCCCAACACTCGGCACACCACAATCCACTTTGATGATGATTACACCATTGATTATGTTGCCCATCTCTCCCTTCTTATGTCTGGGTTTTAATCCCTCCCTATTTCCACCATTGATTCCATGTATGAATTTTTATGCCAAACCCTCTGGGATGTTGCCCTTGAATCTTGTCCCCACACTATACATTACTCCAAATCCCCTACCCTCTGGTATGATAATAAGTGTAAATCCCTTCATCAGAGACTTCGATTTTCCCTAACCCACGACCCTACCTCCATATCCACCCTTCGTAGGGAGTACCGTTGTCTTCTTCGACAAAAGAAACGAAAGTTTCTTGCATCTAGACAGCTTTCACTCCTTGCTGATCTCCACCACTCCCCCAAGACTTTCTGGTGTACTCTTTTCCCGAGAAAATCCACCATTTCTGACATCACACTCGAAGCATGGGTCTCCTATATGCCAATTCCCTCTATGATGTTTCAGCCCATCCTACTGCCATTGCCCCCCCTCCTCCTCTATTTTCTCTACTTCCTCTGTCAAGAGAGCTATTTTGCAATTACACACCAACAAAGCAACTGATTGTGAAGGTCTCAAAGCTGAGTTCATCAAATATGGTGTATATTCCCTTGCCTTTTCCCTTGCCACACTTTTTAATCAAGTGGTGTCTTCAGGGTTCCCCCAATCTTCGTCCTAACACATCATCCACCCTATTCATAAGTCGGGGAATCCCTCTATCCCTGGCAACTACAAGACCATTATGATTGGGCATAAATTTGCCAAACTTGATGCCAAAGTGTTAGACATACAGCTGTCAGAATATTTGGAAAGGAATATTATCAAAGCTCAGGGGCAAGCGGGATTCAAAAGGGACTACCAAACTATTGACAACATCTTTACACTCCAGGCAATCATTGAAGAAGCTCGTCATAGGTCTTCCAAAGTCTTTTGTTGTTTTGTTGACTTCAAGAAAGCATTTGACTCAAACACTTGCTTTTCCAAAAGTTGAGGGATTTCGGCATCCTAGATTCTATGATTACTGCAGCTTGGAGCCTTTATGAGACAATCATTGGGCAACTTCGTACCTCTCACGGTCTATCTGACTTCATGAAGAGTACCATTGGAGTCAAACAAGGGTGTCCTCTCTCACCGACCCTTCTCAGCATATACATTGACGAGTAAGAGGGGTTTCTTTGACAACATACTCATATGGATGATGGTTGTCTTTTACATGAGGTGCTTATAGCCATCCTTCTTTTTGTCGACAATGTTGTCCTCTCACACTTTGCAAAGGAATTACAGCAACAGCTTGATGCCCTTGCTCGCTTCTGCAAACTCCAATAGCTTGTGGTCAACCTTAGTAAAACTAAGGTCATGATCTTCAATATCTCCAAGTGCTCTCCCTCCAAGTTCCAGTGTATCTACAGAGGGGAACTTCTTGAGATCACATCATCCTACACTTATTTGGGGGTCCAGTTTTGTGGTCCATGCTTTAACATGAAGTTTGCCGCTTAACCACGCCTTTGCAAGGGGTACGCCACTCTTTCTATTTTGGAACGTCAGTGTTTCCAGATCCACTTCCAGGACATCCCCTCCAAACTACGCTTGTTTGATTCTATCATCAAGCCTTCAGTTTTATATGGTTCCAATTGAACCACATCTATTCTTCATCCGATTTGAGCATATATGACTTAACCTTCTATAAGATGACAATAATTTGATGATTATGATCACATACGTGGAACGTCCTACAAAAATTAGTCACCAACCTTGTCTTGTTTGTCATTTCTTACTGAGCTTCTTGTTGAACATACCCAACTTTGGGCATGTCAACCAGATCTTGGTGGTACTTATGAACCCGTTAGGTCTCTAGTGGACATCACTTGTCCTTAGTGAAACTACATAGGATTCTATAGATGATTCTCAAGGCTTTCCAATCCCTATAGGGAAATCCCTTAAGTCTTCATTGTTAAGTCTTCATTGAGGCTTAAATTGTTCCTTCATAAATCTTGTTGTCTTTGTCCAAGTAGTTAGAATCAATCGATGTGCATCCCACCATCTAGGATAGATTCCACTTGAAGTGCCATTTGCGATGTCAATTATATCTTCTTCCAATGTAATCTTGACTCCCATCCTCACCCAAGACTCTTGATTTCCCCATAACAATCGTACTTTGCGAGTTGGCAACAATAAGCCCCAATTTTACGTAATTGTTGCTCATGTCTCACAGGACTTAATTAGCCAAGGATGAGCCCTGACGTCATAATTAATATCACTATGGAATCCTCCATTACTTAAACCTAGCAATTGTTGGGTTGTAATAATCCCAAATTGTACTAATTGTGAGACAAGGAAGATTTATAAGGCACACCCCAACCCAAAACCTTTGCCAATAAAGAAAGAAGATTGAGGGTGAAAAGCTCAAAGCGCTGGATTATACTCACCATTCCTCCCCCCTACTAACAAACAATTAGAGGTGCTTATGTGCTTTGTGGGTCCCCTTGTCTTGTGATTATTAACAATATACATGAATCAAAAGGCCATTAAGGCAATGACTACTCATGGAAAATAGTCATATGGTGATGATTTGAGTATGAAATTACTCCACAGTGAAAAATCCCACGAAGATATAATATCTAAATTAATATCACTGGATCAAGAGCACGCCTCTAGCTAAGTTCGTCATCTGCAATATGTTTGTTGCAATCTTCATCAACCATCAAGAATCAGTATTGGAAATTTATACCACATTAGTTTGTGGCATTTACATATTTTACTACAACTTCTACATAGGGCTTCCCAAGCTTGGGGTCCATTTGGATGGTCACTATACAATCATTAACTTTTACGGTAGTTTTTTCTTTTTCTTAGATGAACTAACCCATTTGTACTTACAACCATAGTTACCAAATCATGCTAGACCTGCACAAAATCCGACCGGATCCAGATTTTTTGGCCAACCCAGATAATTTTGTCTGGGTTGGCCCTTTTTTTTCAAAAGAATAATTTATTTTTTTTAGGTTTTTTATGCAAAAAAAGGCCCAGCAACCATAAATATCATATAATATTAACATTTTATATTATTTTATTAATTTTTTAATTGTATTTGTCAATTTTGCATATTTATAAAACTATGCTTACATATATGTATATATTTTGGATCGGATTTATCCAAAATTTTCCAAGAATTCTGGATTTTGGATTTTTTTTGCCATCCCAAACAGATCCAGATTTCTGAACTTGGTAACTATGCTTACAACCCATCCCGTACAACCTAATGTAAGTTATAGGTTCATGTTTTTCCATTTCTACCCCCTAACAATCTGTAATAGTGTATATGCCTATGTCATCAACCTCTATGTCAGCTAGTATCCCCAAGGGAAAGACCTTCACTAAATTCGGAATTATGAGGTGTAGTGATGAATGCTTCATTTTAAGTTTCCACAACTTCCCAAGTCTCCTTGGGAAGAACATTGGCGTCCAACCCTATTCAAGGAAGGTATTTTTCACCTTATGGTCAATGATGATTGTGTCAAATTTCATAGGTTTCTTGCACCATATCTTATCATTATCCTTCCTGTAGACTTTAATATTGACACATTGAAGAGGAACGCTAGCATCTAGCCTTCGTCAAGGAGCCTTCTTGCCTAAAACTCCTCGAGGGTAGCATCCCTCAACTTGTCTATAATTCTCAAACCTCAAAGCATTGTCCCCAATTGTTTGAAAGTAGTCATACCATCTTCTTCCTCATCATTTGAGCTCGCAGTTTATAGCACAATATATTTTGCATTCCCTACTTGTTGCAATTTTTTATGATGTCATGTGCTTCAAGTATCGAGCTCTTATGGTCTCAAGGGCTTGGGTAGCAATGATTTCCCTCCACTTTTGCACTTTATTTGAGATCTCACTTCAATCTACCCAACTATTGTCCCTCTCGAATCTAATTACCATTCCAACTCTTGTTAACCTAAGATAATAAAAAAAATCCGTCCTTACTCCCAAACCTATGAAGTTAGTTGACCTAACCCCCGAGGTTTCTTGCATCTTTTCAAATAACTTGGGACACTCCTCATAAGAGTGTTTGCCCTTGCAAAAAGTACATTCTTCTTTTCAAGGATTCAAACAATCTCCTTGCATCTCACCAAGTAGTTGCAATACTAGAATAGAACTTGGCCCCTAACTCAACTAACACCTCATCCTTTATCTCTTAGCTAGTTCTAGGGATCTTGGAGCTTGCCCGAGCTTTGACAATATAATATCCCTTATGCCTCCTCTCAATCCCTCATTGTCGCTCTGCACTCTTGGATAACATGTGTGGAAAAACGGCAAAAACCATCTTATGTTGTACAGGATTCTTCTTATATCTCTATATATGCAAACAAATAAGGTTGGAAGCAGGTTCATAACCTTGTGTATATCACACCATATTAAGTTTACACATGGCATAAATCATTTTGAGGCCAATCTTGGATACATTGAGTAATGCATGTGATGGGAATATCCTTAAAAAGTTGGAGTCGGTGAAGGGGGAAGGATGAGGATGCCATTTGTGGCTGAAAAGCTACTTGCATCGGCAATGGAGTCATTTGTACAAGTTTTGGCATTGCAAGTTACAACAAAGATATATGTATTGGAGAAACTATTGACAGCAAACTCTGGGCAGCAATCATTGACAAATATCTTAATTGAGGTTACTCATTTCATATGTGACCTTCCCTCAAACATTCAATGCACTAAATGTGCTTACTCTCTTATTCTTCGCCTACTTTGCATGTAACCTTTCAACTTCATTAACCAAAGCTTTCATTTGAGCCTCCAAAGCATAATTGAACATTTATCCTCAAACTTATCGAAACTTGCTTTCAATCTGCATTGCTAATTGCAATGCCTCCTTCAAGGGATTTGCACTTGCATTACTCACACTTGCCTCTGCAAGATTTTGACGAATACTATGCATTGTTCATCAATCATGTTGAACTGTAGTTTATAGACCAATGCCTCGATATTTCATCATACACCACCACTTTCACCAAACACAACTGCACCAAATCAGTCAATTCACCCATTATCTCAATCCCATCTTGAGTCAGTCAAACATTTTAGTCAATTCAATCTTAATTTTATCCTAGCTTCACTTATGTTCTAAATCATATTCATTAATGCAATCAAGAGCATCTCCCCTGAGATTGGTTACAAATTCAATATTTTAATTGTGCCATTGGTAAGATTTCTAAAATTCCACTAGTTTTTGCACAAGTGACTATGGTGATTCACATATGTCATCCCATCTTATGAAGTTCTTTTTTAATTAGTGATATTTGGAGTCATTGGCAGCAGCAAAGGCAATTGCTAATATTGGTTATTCAGATTCTAATTTGAGTTTTCCATCTCTTGTGCTCTTTTATGCCTCCTCTTTCTCCTTCGGCTTTTTCTCCTCTTGTTCTAGCTAAAATTAGACTCGAAAACACTTTCACCAAGAATCTGGATCTAATGGTCAGCACCTTGTGCTTCTTCACTGTTAAGATCTAAGTTTTTCCTACTCAAATCGACTCACTTGAGAAGCAATAACTACCGAGATTATTACCAACACATTTGAACTATATCTTCGACAGTTTATTCCTCACTACCTTCCCAGTGTTCTACCAATCACACTCTCACCAACTGCTTCCTCGATCTCTTGGATGAAACTTTGTTACACGACTCCTTCATTCCAATACAATGCAAGGTGGTAAACAGACTAGGAAGGTTTCTCTTTCGCCTGGCACTAGACGCAATACTTACACAACCCCCAACAATAAAAAGGGGAATTGATGGATTGTGTACATCACAATGCTCAATCACCTCAAGGGTTATATTTGTATATGCTACCACTGATAATATAGCTTTTCCTATGCACTTAGCACATTTGATGATGACTCCTTCCTGCGTATTTATTTCTTTGCCAATCCTTGCAAGAATCCCCCTTTCACTAAATTGGTCCTCGGTCGAAATCTACGTGGGTACTTTCTTGTTGGTCGATGGTTTGCCTTCTTTGATGTATTTTTCTTCAACGACTTATTTTCCTTTTCTAACTTTCTTTTACTTCTTTTCCTCGTTGTCTTCCAATTTATCTTCTTCAACGACTTCTTTTCCTTTTCTCACTATCTTTTTCTTCTTTTCCGGATTGTTTGCCAATTTATTTTCTGAAGTCTTCCTTGCCTTTTTGTCACTTTTTTTTTCTTCTTTGAATTTTTCTAAGTTACTATGCCTAGTCACTATCCTCCTGTGATCTTTATTAATCTAGGCCCAATTTGCTCTTCTTTCAAGTGACATCCTTTATTGTTATAGCTCTTCCTTGGACCATCAGACTCCAGCAACACTATGTGCTAAACATTCTTCACTCGTTTGGAGCAAGTTTTGTCTCAAAACCCTTTGCCTTACTTCATCCTTGCCATGACATTACCCCTTCAGCATATGGCCCCACTTACTCAGAAAAATCAATGGGATACCTTGGTGGAATTCCCTTCTTGTAAACAACATTTTGATCAACAACAACAATAAATCAATCAACTTGGCCAGCCCCCTTGGACACGTTTAAATTATGCATTGTCAAAATCCAAGTCTATATCAACAGGGAATTCATTTACGTATCATCTACTTCTCATCTGACCCACTTCTTCACAGCTCTGGTCCAAATGTAATACAACCTCTGCAGTAATTTCAGATTCTCTTTATTCCTTTGGATCCCTCCTTAGTGCATAGTGCTGGCACAAATTTATCTAGCGAGAAATCCACTCATACAAATTTATAGGTAATTCATAGAAATGACTGCATATTATTCATCAAACGGGAATTATTTCTGGTATGCTTTTGGTGAAATTCCTAATTCCGGTGCTTTCCTCTTGCAAACTGATCGATATTCTCCTTCCACAAATCCTGATTTATCTCCTTTATTAGTTTGCAAACGAGGCACAGACAACCATATATACCATCTGATCTGTCCTAGCAATGAAAGATGTTGACACATTTTGTGTCCCATTGATTTTCTTTACTTTTCACACCCTTAAGAACCCAGATTCTATATTCTTTAGATATCTTCTCAATTTTCATGTATTTTCTTGTTAGCAGACATGAGGAGAAATAACAGTAAAGGAAAAGCTTTTAAAACAAACATTCAACAAAAATAACACAGCAAACAAGGCCATGCAAGGAATAAGAATTAAGTCTTCCTTTTTATTAATTTCAAGTCTTAGAAGAACACAATGTAGTTCAAAACACAGATGTTCTTTCTCAAAAGACAGAAACACATACACAGACTCTGACCCAATTACCCTCCAAGAAGCTTACCCTTGGTGATTTTTTGAATTTGAATACATTCAAATCGTTACAATAAAAAGAAACAATCATTTTCACTCATATCATAGCTTAACACATTTCACTGACTTAACAACGAACAACATCAACAAATACAAGAGAATGATTGTTCCTTTCACAAAGATCATTTGATAGTTGGGATTGATTCGTCACCGAAACTGGAGATAGAAATTAAATTCATGTATTGCAGATTGTGGCAAACTGAATGCAGAAATCCTTTTGTGGCCTGTGTTCAAAAGTTCGCCAATCCCTGATCTGCAACATGTAGAGTAAATTGTTTATTTCCAGATTATAATGAATTTCTATTACCAATGCTACAAACTCTTGTCGCCAGGAGATACGAAAGATGTTTCACCAGTGGGCACAAAACTGAACTTTTTGCCAGTCAATGTTGTACTTTTGGCACAAGGTGTATGTTTATTCTTTTTCAGATATGCTATGCACATCGTCTTTGCCAAGATTAACTTCCGGTTTTGCCAGGGCTAATAAAAGACATTTGCTAAAATTAACTAATGCCTTCACCTGGGATGGAGAAATGTCTTTCCCAGGGATTCAATATTTACACCAAGGAGATTTCATACTTGGAAAATTCCTCAAAGAAGCTGCCAAAATCTTTACCAACAACCCTATACATGCTAAAGAAATTCATAGATCGCTGCATCCCACACACCGTTAGCAGTAAAGGCAGTAACAGGCATGTTCCAAACAATTGTGGTTATGTCCAGTCATTTTATGTTATTTCCAAGGCCGTGAATAGACTTGGGGAAAAATAGCCTACAACCCTCAGGCCTGGTTACCATCTCCAGCCGATGGTAAGTTCAAATTGTAATCATGCTCTCATTGAATCAATAGCCTACAACCCCGTGCAGCTGGCCAAGCTTACGCTATTGGGTGCACATACCCTACCCCTCCGGATTCAAACCTGTGCCTCCCCCAACCACTAGAGTCCTTAGCCCTCGATCAAATCCAATATCCACATACGGAAACAAACCCGCAACAAGAAAAACGGACAAGAGAGATATGCGTTTGTAATATACACAAGTTGATTACTTCCATAGATTCGGTGCATCCACTCTAATCTAACTTCAATATTGCCAGTTTTCAAAAGCAAAGTAAACTTGAAATCCCAATCTTAATATATCAAAATACAGACACCGTCCTTCTATCTTTGCACCCTATCCTCCCCGGGGTAAAATATCATATTATCGAATCATTTAACCCATCTAGGGTTTCATTCGATGTCAAATCAATGAGGCATGAGATGGGTTTTGAGCTCTCCGACGAAATCCACCATAAGAAAAACAATTTTTTGAGCAATTTCGCAATATCTAGAGATCAGAACTCACATAATTCAGAAAATGTTTCCATGACGTCCGATTTTTCAAAAATAAAATTATAAATCAAAATAATTTTATTTAACAATTAAAAAGACTTAAAAGGGTGCCTGATTTAGGACGAGGGAAGGAACATCTAGTAGGTTTACTCGAGACAGCATTAGAAACAATTTATTTATCAATTATTTGTGATGAAATCTTACATGGCAAGAGGTTTGCTTACCTGAAGCCCAATATGTTGAGACGAATAGAAGGAAAAGGATTCTTCCATACGGTCTGTGCTCAAAATTCATGGCGATGATTCGATCAGACTGTGGCTTACAGGAACCCCAGACGCCACGAGGGACAAATAAAAATTAACCACGGATCCAACCTTGATGGGGGTTCCCTGAATATTATTTTTCTTTTCTATTTGTTTAAATTTCTTTGATATCTGGATTCACTTCGTTGGTGTCTTAAATTCGGTTTCTTTATTTGTTTCTTTTGAATTTGGCGTTGTCCTTTTATATTATTTGATCGGATTGCGTTTAAGCTTTTGGCACAAAAAGTTGATTCGCATCACCCGGTATTTTGAATAATAATGGAAAAGCAATAGACTTATAAGGTGGTCTCATGGGGATTGCAACTACATCGGATTTTTGGAATAGGGGGTCTCATGTATGTGTTTGTCTTCGTAATTGTAGAAATCTTCGTTAATATTTAAAAATCAGGAGCAATGACTGTGTTGATGTGTTCCAGTAGTGCCCTAAGTATCGATGGGGGTAGTTGTAATTATAAACCTGCAAAAAAATTTCCCTGTCCCATAGCAAGCAGGAGTTGGGAAAACATGCATTAAATTCCCTCCAAAAAAAATTCTAGTGAATAATGCAGAGGAAACTATGCATATATTGGACGCAGAGCATCGACATTAACCACATGTGACTCTGTAAATCCCCCAGCCTACTAACGACCTGGACAAGGACCTTTTATGGGCTTTGCTTTTTGTGCAACTGATTATGGCCTTCAGTGTAGTCAAAGGTATGACCAAATCTGACATTAACAATCTAAATTCAGATCTGTTTATGTATCTGCAATCCTCATATTTATTTTGTTTGTGTCTCCATATATCTGTTGTGTTACATTGTTGTGTATGAATGAAATAGAAGTATGTTGTGAAGTAAAATTTGAGCTTATATACTTGTGTCTGTGTACTTTAATAACTGCAAGGGTTTGGCTTTTCTGTTGAACTCTCAACTGTCACTGTGTTATATTCTAACATTTGGTACAACACTAGGCATAAGACCAACTTTAGTTATTGAAGGCCTTTTCTTTCTATTTCAAAATTTTCATGGAAACATGGTATGGTCTATCTCAAAGCATGCAGGTTGAGGTAATGCATATTGCACATCATTCTAACTTACATAAAAATTATCAAGGGCTAGTTCTTTCTAGCAGTTTGGTTCCTCTCTTCTCTCAGTTGTATTTCCGATTTTTTCTCTACAGCCCTTGTAATGTTTTTTTTAATTTCTATGGGACCGTCTTACTATAGAAAACCCCTATTTTTACTCTGCAACACCTGCAAAAATATTACAATTTGCCCTCTCCATAGGACCAAGCCCTTATTACCGTGGTTGCCTTGGCAATGGGAATGTAAAGGGGTAACAAACTATTGTGGATTGACATTGTATTCACATTAATACCTTTGCACATTGTGCATCTTATTCATTAAGATAATTATAATTCCCACTTGAAAACATAACAACCCCAATTTTGACCACTTCTAATAGGAGAAGAAACATAAGTAGTTTTTGAGTGTCTTCTCTTAAGTAGTATGTGGCAAAGGTTTTCATCTCCACTTTGGCATTTCATATGCGATTTGTAGTAGGGTTTTATAACAAGTTTGTAAGGTTTTTCAAGTCATAGTGCACAATACCAAAGTACATAATATAGAGTAGGATTATGTGCAATGCAAGTAATAGAGCATAGTTTTGCAGCATGCAAACCACAATATCTATTAGGGTTTTGTAAGGCATGAAGTACAAAGCAAGTGAAGGTTTTGACTGGACAGAGTAGACGCGATAAACAACAGAGTAAGCACAAGGTCCGAGTATGTACCAAACCCACTTATCTATATATTTTGTTTTATAGTACAACAATCAACATTATAAAGTGTGGAACACTTGTAGAAGAAATGCAAAATGTTAGGGTGTGGAGCTAAAAGCTTCAACTGTTTGCAGACACGAAGAAGAGGATGTTGAAGAACCATAAGCACCGACATCAGCATCATGACCGACGTCGGTCAGATGCAGTGCAGAAGGCAACCGGCGACGACAGCTAGTCGGCTGACGTCGGCAGCACCAAGTAAGCAGGGACCGGCGTCGGTCGCCTGTGTGTTCCAGAACTGCTGTTGATGAACAGTCAATTAAGTGAAGCGAGTGTTTACATGTCAAATGACTAATTATAGTCACGAGCTGCGTGTCTAATTATTGTAGTTAGAGTTCTATTTTTGTAACCATGGGATTCTATTTAAAGACCCATGAGGCATGTATTGTAATTATCAAGAAGGCAAGTAAAAGCATTGAAGCAAGCAAGGTCAAGGAGATCTACAGGTGTAAGGTCAAGGAGATCAGCTAAAGCATTCAAGGAGGGATAATAACTCAGGCTATAGAGTTGTTAAGGTTGAGCAAGAGAGAGAGGGAAGAAGGTCTTGAGGTGTGGCAAGCCTTTGAGGTGGAGGAAGAAGTGGCATCTTCCTTATTGTATTTTCTTTTAGTAATATCTAATACAAGAGTGTGTATTGTCTCTCAAATTCTTTGTTGTCTCAAGTTTCTAGTTACTTAATCATTCTGGTATAATTTCGTGTTTAATTGCTCATAAGAAAGTAATCAATTGTGCTTCCGTTGGATAAGGGGTCACCTAACAGTTGGTATCAGAGCTACGGTTTGCAGGGAGCAGGTTATTGTTTTTGATTACAGGTCATTCACAGGGTTTTCTGATTGAGTGGGAGTTCAACAATGGTAGAAGAAAGTAAGCTACGAATGGAGAAGTTTAATGGCAAGAATTATCAACACTAGAGGATGCAGATTGAGGATTATCTGTATTAGAAGGATTTGTACTTACCGTTGGGTGGGGTTGCATGTAAGCCCACAGATATGAAGGATGAAGAATGGAGTGTTCTTGATCGAAAGGCTCTCTGTTCCATAAGGTTGAGCCTTGCATTGTCTGTGATTTCCAACTTATCATAGTGCAAGACAACGAAAGAGTTGATAAAGTCCTTGGCAAATTTATACAAAAAGCCCTCGGCGTCTAATAAGGTATATCTTATGAAGCAGCTATTTACTTTGCAAATGTAGGAAGGTGGATCGGTACATACTCGTCTCAGTGATTTCCATGGTTTGGTAAACCAGTTAGCTTCAGTCAATATTGTTTTTGATGATGAGGTAAAGGCTCTCTTGATTTTATGTTCTTTGCCTGAAAGTTGGGACAGTTTGGTTATGGCAGTAAGTAATTCTGCATCTGCTTCTAAAATCTTAAAAGTTGATGATGTTGTGAGTGTGATCTTGAATGAGGAAATACGCAGGAGAAGCACAGGTGAATCATCAGGTAATGCTCTAAGTGCAGAAAGTAGGGGAAGGCAAAGGGAGAAGGTTGAGCAAGGAAAATCAAGGTCGGGAAGGAGATCCGAGTCCAAAAGTGTTACCTGCTGGTTTTGTGGAAAGAAAGGACATACAAAGGAGTGTTGGTTGAGAGATAAAGAGAATCAACATGCAGGTATTGAAGAAGCAAAGGATGCAAATATTGTGGTACAAGATGCTCTCATACTTTCTTTGGATAGTCAGGTAGGATCATGGATTTTAGATTCTGGTTCATCTTTTCATGCATCCCCAAATAGAGATTTGTTCCATGAGTATGAACAGGGAGACTTTAGAGTGCTTTATTTAGGGGATGGTACGCCTTGTCAGATAGTTGGCAAAGGGAAAGTGTAGCTGAGATTGCAGATTGACAACACATGGGTGTTGAAGGAGGTCATGCATGTTCCGGTTCTGAAGCAGAGTTTGATTTCTGTTGGAAGGTTGGGTGATGAGGGATGCACAATAACCCTCACAGCGGATTCTTGGAAGGTTACCAAGGGCGCACTTGTTCTAGCAAGAGGTAAGAAAGTAGATACTCTTATCTGTCTACTTGTATTGTTGATTCTACTTCTGGTTTATCTACTTCATCTGTAGATTCGAAGATGTGGCTTAATAGGCTTGGTCACATGAATAAGAAGGGAATGGACATTCTTGATTCAAAAGGTATGTGTTCAGATTCGAAAAGCATAGATAGAGTTCATTGCAGAAAAAGGAAATTTGATGCTTTTGATAGGAACAAAGAAGCCTTGGTGTTTATGGAGGAGATGAAGGACAGAGATCAGTCACAGGGGTTGAATAATTCTGAGCAAGGCAGTATGGACAGAGGTTTGATCCAAGATGAGCTCACGGATGAAAAATTCATCACTTGCAAAAAAACACAGGTACCGACGCCGGTGCTCTCATGGCACTGACGTCGGCCAGACAAAAACTGACATCGATCATGTGCAGACCAGCAGGGTCGGTAGGTCAGGCAGGAGAAGTCCAACGTCGGTTAGAAGGACCGACGTCGACAGGGGGGACATCGGCGTTGGCCAGGGAAACGACGACGTTGGCAGTCAGGGTCAGTGCAGGGAATCGACATCGATTGGGAATAGACTGGGAGATGGCCGAGATCGATCACTGGAACAGATGATGGGCAGATAGCTAGCTGTCAAGGAGTCTCAAACACCCATATGGAGGTCAGAATGGTAAGTGAACCTCATATTCGTTGTTCACCTTCTTTATATTGCTTATTGATAGTCAAGAACTAGGAAGATGGAAGAAGCAATGTAGGTAGAGTCCAGAAACAGTGGGAGCTTGGCATGGATGAGGAGTGTGAGTCCTTGGAAAAGAACCAAACAGGTATTCATTGGTAGAGTTGTCAGCTGGAAGAAAGCACTGGATAGAGGGATGGATTTCCATATTAGAGAAGAGACTGGATGGACACGTGAGACAGAAGACTATGGTATATGGTCTTGATTAGGCTACAGAATAATGGAGGTTTGACCATTGTATTTTATCTTTACCAGGTTGGATAATATTAGCTACATTATCCTGTTAATGTATTGTGTTACTTGTTGCAGGGTTTCATATACAGGGAGTTTTCTGAGCTAAGGGTAGAGTTGGTTCAAAAGTATGTCATGAAGAATTTAGGAGCAGCAAAATTATTTTGGCATAAGTGACAGGTATAGCATCACAAGTTTGTGTGGTGGTTGGTCTTCAAGAGTGACTTTGAAGAGGGATACAGAGCCAAATGAACAAAATAGATGGTGTACAGGTACAGGTATAGTAGCAGCTGTTTATCTCCAAGTGGGAGATTGTTAGGGTGTGGAGCTAAAAGCTTTAACTGTTTGTAGACACGAAGAAGAAGATGCTGAAGAACCAGAAGCACCGGCGTCGGCATCATGACCGACGTCGGTCAGATGCAGTGCAGAAGGCAACCGGCGACGGCAACTAGTCGGCCGACGTCGGCAACACCAGGCAAACAGGGATCGGTGTTGGTCGCATGTGTGTTCCAAAATTGCTATTGACAAACAGTCAGTTAAGTGAAGTGAGTGTTTGCATGTCAAATGACTAATTATAGTCACGAGCTGCGTGTCTAATTATTGTAGTTAGAGTTCTATTTTTGTAACCATGGGATTCTATTTAAAGACCCATGAGTCATGTATTGTAATTATCAAGAAGGCAAGTAAAAGCATTGATGCAAGCAAGGTCAAGGAGATCTACATGTGTAAGGTCAAGGAGATCAGCTGAAGCATTCAAGGAGGGATAATAACTCAGGCTATAGAGTTGTTAAGGTTGAGCAAGAGAGAGAGGGAAGAAGGTCTTGAGGTGTGGCAAGCCTTTGAGGTGGAGGAAGAAGTGGCATCTTCCTTATTGTATTTTCTTCTAGTAATATCTAATACAAGAGTGTGTATTGTCTCTCAAATTCTTTGTTGTCTCAAGTTTCTAGTTACTTAATCATTTTGGTATAATTCCGTGTTTAATTGCTCATAAGAAAGTAATCAATTGTGCTTCCGTTGGATAAGGGGTCACCTAACAATTGGTATCAGAGCATGAAGTACATCTCCACTTTGGCATTTCATATGCGATTTGTAGTAGGGTTTTATAACAAGTTTGTAAGTTTTTTCAAGTCATAGTGCACAATATCAAAGTACATAATATAGAGTAGGATTATGTGCAATGCAAGTAATAGAGCATAGTTTTGCAGCATGCAAACCACAATATCTATTAGGGTTTTGTAAGGCATGAAGTACAAAGCAAGTGAAGGTTTTGACTGGACAGAGTAGACGCGATAAACAACAAAGTAAGCACAAGGTCCGAGTATGTACCAAACCCACTTATCTATATATTTTGTTTTATAGTACAACAATCAACATTATAAAGTGTGGAACACCTGTAGAAGAAATGCAAAATGTTAAAATATATATATATATATATATATATATATATCATCTCTACAACTTGCACTAAAACCTAATATTAAAATATCAATAGAGGGATTTCAAATATGGTGATCCCTAATGGGTGAAGAACTTTCAATTGGGAAGTACATGACAAGAATGGAGCAGTTATAACAATTAGAGATCAAAGATCAGCAAGATTCACTATTTAGCATAATCACTTGATCTAAGATAAATATACTAACGAAGTTAATGAAAAAAAATCAAATGGTTCATCCATATGCATACACAAATCCATGTCTCAAAGGGATGATTGGAGCATAGGGGGTTTGCGAAACACAAACTTTTTTATACCCACAGATGATAGGGCTTCCACACAATAGCACCTCATCATCTCAGTCATATGTAACTCTCCCAAAAGTATATGCGAAAACAATCTATATGTATACAAAATAGTATTGGTGAATAATAAGACATTGACAAGTTGGGGCAAGTGCAGAGTTTATGAAGAAGTATAAATAGAAACTAAAAAGCAAATGAGATACAATAATATACACAAATATAAGCTTGGTGTATTGAACATGCCCCACCTTGCAAGAGGGGACCCATTTTGAAAATTGAAAGGCTTGTTCATCATTTGGGTTATGCATGTGTGTTTGGCTAGTTTTATTATGTGTGGAAATTTTATGTTTTTTACATTGAATCACTTTTGGTGCACCTTTTTTCTTCTGCAACCCATTTCCATTAGGAATTATTGAAACTAATCCATTAATGGGAATTTTGGAAGTTTGTTATGTATGATAGGTATTCAGATTTACTTATTCAATGGTATGAACATTTCGGTCTTTGGCACTTTGGATTTCAAGAACTTCTATTTAGCACTTCAATATTCAAGAACTTTTAGTTGGGAACTTTCTTTCAGGCATTATTTCGATTAGTAACTTTTGGTCAGGAACTTTTTCTCGAATCATTTTGTTCAACATCTCTTATGTGACAACTTTATTATTGGAACTTTCAGTCAGGAACTTTCTCTTCGACAACTTTCTCTAACAAATCTTTCTAGATGACAATCTCCCTGAAGAACATTTAGGTATTTAGAGTCTTTCATTCAAAACTTTGGGCTCACCATATCATATCATTCGGCTTGAATGTAATCTTTGACTTCCTACTGAACCATATATTAACAAGTGTCAAAAAAGAGTAACACCGTGGCAACCCCCCCAAATGGGTAAACACCCTACATGGCATACCCACTAGGCTAAGGTGGTCAAGTTCAAATTAAAATAAGGTGACGATCTTGTAGACATTGGTGATTAATGGTACATGAACTGAACATGAATGCCAAAAGGCTATAACATTGAGCCATTAACCAAACTCAGATCCATTGATTGTCATCGAGCTTGAGCATATATTACCTTCTACAATTTTAAATCCCTAACTGCATTCAGACAAGCTACAATTTTCATAATAAAGTACCAAGCCACCATTTCTAAGAACTCAAATCCCACTAGCATTAAGAACCAACAATGGCATCTTCATCTAGAGCATACAAGGGATCCCAAGTACCATCCATATTCTCCATTAAGGATCCAACAACATACATGGATACATTTTTTGACATAATAGTGTTTGGGGGTCTCTACACCAATTACTCAGCTCTATGGGAGGTCATAGATAATATCGACCTATTCGCTTATGAGGAAGATGTCTTCATAGAAGATGAACAAGTTACAACTGACTTATCACCCTTCAAATGCCAAACACTCTATTATGTAGTTATTAAGCCTGAAGTCATGTCATGTATTTGTTGTGAGACCTATTCTTCAAAGGGAGGATTGCAGACAGTGATTTCCTACACTATGTCAACAACAACACCATCATTACATACATATCAGGCGATGTATTCTAAAGTATTTATGTTTACCCATTCTAGATGCTACCTTTGATTTGTATAGTATGGCTAGTTAGAGGAAGAACAATAACGTAGAACAAGTAGTAAATAAATGGCTTCTCTTGGGAGGGACCTGTTGACCATTTTTTGCCCAACAGGCCAAAAATCAGTCCCCTTTTGTCCCTGATGTTTTAAGCCATTTCATTTTCTGATTTTGCATGAATCTGTTAATTTCTATGGACTCTACAGGTTTTGAATTTCTATTGACTCAGCAGGTTAGTCCTTTGGCGCATGAAGGATCAGTTCAGAGAGTTCCAGGTTTTACAAGGCTTCTTCGGGCTCTGGCCTAAAGAAAATCATGAAGAAAGTTGGCATGGTTGAGCCATTGAACCAGTTCAATGCTTTGGTTCAATGCCTGGTTCAATCACTTGGTTCATCGCCTAGTTCAATGCCTTGGTTCAACGCTTCAGATGGTTCAATCGGCATTTGGTTCAACCATGGGGTCAAGATGCCTTAGTTCAACGCTAGTTCAATCGGTTCACATTCAACACAAGGTTCATCGGCCTTGGTTCACTCAGTCAGTTCAGCGACATCAATTCAAGCAGCTTCTAGTTCAATCAGACAATTCAATGCCAAAGTTCGACGGGCTTGGCGTGCTTCGTTGAATCATTGAACCAGTTCAATGAATTGGTTCAATCATTTGGTTCATCGACAAGTTCAAAGGCTTGGTTCACTTGGCATTGGCGCACAATGTTGAACCATTGAACCAGTTCAGTGAATTGGTTCAATTGTTTGGTTTAACGCTTAAGTTTAACGCTTTATTTCAATCACTTTGGTTTAATAGACGGTTCAATAAGGAGGTTCAACGAATCGGTTCAAAGGCTTGGTTCAATGGGCTCGACGCGTAGTGGTTGAACTATTGAACCGATTAAACCGTTGAACCAATTTTGGTTCAATGGGTTGGTTCAACGGCTTGGTTCAAGGGTGTGCCCTACAGCTGAAGGACAGTTCAAAATCCAAAAGCCCTTGTGGAGGGCTTTGAACGTTTCAAAGGGAGTCAAAGAGATTTAAGGGATGTGAGAAGACTCAAGGCTTCAAATTTCTTTGAACTTTTTGTCTGAAGGAATTCCTTCAGATAAAAGGCCCAAAGGAATTCGGGGGTGTTGACCATTTTTGCCCAACAGGCTAAAATCGGTCACCTTCTTCCCTTGTTATTCGAAGCTAGTCAATTTCAGGTTACACAAGTTCAATGCCATGGTTCTTCGGCTTGGTTCAACACATTGGTTCACCGCCTGGTTCAATAGACCACTTGGTTCATCGGCCTTGGTTCAATCGGCCTAGTTCGATCAGTCGGCTCATTGGCAAGTTCATCGTGCGCAGCATTGAACTGTTAAACCAGTTCAATGAATGGTTCAAAGCGAATGGTTCAACTGCCTTGGTTCAATAAGCTTGGCACGCAACGTTGAACCGTTGAACCAATTTTGGTTTAATGGCTTGGTTCAATGAGCATGGTTCAAAGGGAGTGGTTCAATGTTTGGTTTAACTAGGTAGTCCAGCGGCTTCAAGTTCATCAACTTTGGTTCACTTGGCATTGGCGCGCAATGATTGAACCGCTTGAACCGTTGAACCATTTTGGTTCAACGGCTTGGTTTAAGGGTATGCCCAGATGGTCGAAAGGCAGCTCAAAGGTTCAAATGCCCTTTCAAAGGGCAGGCACTCCAGACAAAAGGCTCGAAGGAATTTGGGGAAAGCCACGCCGGGAAACTCAATGAGAATTCTACAGACTTTTTGTCTGCCAGAAAATGTCTGCGAACAAAAAGGCCCGCAAAAATTGTCCAAAGCAAAGGAAAGACCCGCCGAGGAGGACAAAGCCCGTAGAGAATCCTGTGAAGGACTGATGACATTTTGCCAAGGACAGTGATGTCTCAAAAGCCGTCAACCTTAAGAAAGCAAATTAGCTATTGGTTTTCAAAGCAATGACGACCGCGTGAACGTCAAAGTTATCACAGTAAAATAGATGCTTACTTTCAAATTAAAAGGATGCCAACCATGAAAGGAGGCCCAAAAATGCAGTGACTTGCCAGAAGATCACCCTCGAGGACCGAAAGAGCTAGAAGAGACAAGATAGGAAAAGACAAAGTGCCAAGCATGGAGCAGGCAGATAGTCCAAAGCGTCGATTCGAGAAGTGACTCTAGCAGGTGAAACAGTGGCTACAAATTGACCATTAGTCCAACCATGCAATCATTTTTCTTCATTTCATATTTATGAGAAGACAAACTGCGTAGGTGCCTTTAAGAAGCAGCCTTGATTAATGAGGAAACAACGCGGCCATGTCAAAAAATGCCTGAGGTCAAAGCCAGGGTCGACACAACATTTATTTTTTAGGTAGCTCGCTCTTCCCAATGAGGGGACGCAAATGGGCCATTTGTAAAAAGGGGCACCAAAAGGCCTCCTTTCTTCTCCTATATATTGAAGACTTATCATTTTGAGAGAGGATCTTCCACATTTTGTAAGGCGTAGCCCTGGCAAAATTTCACCTGAATCAATAAACACATTTTTTTACCTCTATCTTGGATAGATATTTTTGTGTATGTCTTGAGTGTTAGTTTGTGTTTAGTTATTATTTCTTGATGCTTTCACAGGTCCAACACCAACATATCTGTTGTCTACAAGGTGCCATTTCTGTAGCTGACAAGGAAAGCTCTATTTAAAAGTGCAAAATAGAAGAAATTACTTACAGTGTGCATTTTACAGCACCTTGGTGAATCTTTGTTTTATGTATTTTTCATCAAAGCCTCCCTCCCAAGTTTCTTGCAGCCTGGTCCTTCTGCCAAGTGTGAAGTACATGTATGTATTTGTTTGATTTAAGTGTGAATGTGAGAAGGTTGACTTTATTTTAGTGCATCACCTCTTTAGAGTAGTTTGTTTTCCTGTAATCTTTCTCCCTTTTCATCCCCCCCATTATATATGTGTGTGTGTGTGTGTGTGTTTGCACTTACTGGAATGAACATGATGCATCAAAGGGAGCTAGCCCTTACCTAGAGACTCTCCCCTCCAGCTTCACCAGTCCCATAGGCGAGAGGAGAGTTTCCATAGTTGTGTGAAGAAGGCAGGAGCTCGGCCTCCTGCCAAGGGTGCAATCTTTTGCGTCAACAGTTTTGGCACGCCTAATGGGACACAGTTTGACAACTCAAAAAGGTTTCAAGATTGATGCTGGTCCTATTACAGCAAACCAAAGATTTCCAGCATCTAGCGACTCCACTGGTAAGAGCTTCAGTTTTTCAATCAAGACCAGTTTCTTAACTTTCTATGCCTAAGGTCACCACACGGTCTGATTCTGAAGGGGTTCCCTTCGATTTCGTTGAGTTGCCTTTGAACTCAGCAAAAAGACTAAGGTTTGAGAAGACCTATCCTTATTCAACAAGCCATCCTCCCAGACCTGTTGTAAGGGACGCATATGCAACAAAGCCGCAATTACAGCCCATCCCAGCTATGGCATTGCCCTTTGAGGCTTTTCATGGTCAGAGCCCCTTGAATCTCCCACGTTATGATCCAATCCTGGGAACAACCCTAAAAAATGTGTCTTCTTTCGATGGAGAGGGGCCCATGACAGTCATTGAGCACATTAGGAATATTGCTAACCTCTGCAATATTCAAAATGTCATGGAAGAAAATATCGCCATCAGATTGTTAGCATTGTCTCTCAAAGGCAAGGCTCTTGACTGGTACAGGACCTTGCCTGTAAATTCAATCCATTCCTAGAATGAATTGGGTACTCAGTTGACAGACTGTTTTGGGGAAAAGAGCGACGACCTCTCACTTACTGAGTAGCTGACGACAATCAAAAGAGCCCCACACAAATATATGCTGGATTTCAACACGTGGTTTCAAAAGACTTGGGATAGAATCCCCATTCTGGTAAGACCGACTCCTAGCTATGCTTTCCTATATTATTTAAAAGCATTAAACAGTGATATTGTTGTGATGATACAATCCATGGGAGGGCATATACTGCCTGCTGCTTATGACGTAGCCATAGCAGTTGAAAATTGCTTAGTACAGGCTGGGAAAATAGCCCCTAGACCTCACATGCCACTTTTCCCAGAAATGCTACCTCCAATTTAGGTCGTTGCTCCCACATTAGCTCCTCTACCTAGCATAGAGAAACCAGTTGTTGTTCCGTCCAATGAGCTTCATGAGGTTAAGAGTCTGTTGCAGAGCATGTCAAACGAACTTGTAGCTCTTAAAAGGCAACAAGCTCAAAGGAATAGATTGAATCAAGGATACTAGCATTATGGTCAAGCCCCTAGACACCCTTTTCAAAACTATAATCAAGGACAGGGTCAACTCACTCAAACCAGGCCGTTTCAAGGTTACAATCAAGGCCCCCCCTTCATCATTTAAGGTCATGGTGCCCGTTCAGAACAACCTGGTATAAGAACAACCAAGCTATTCGACCATGGGATATGGTCAGGAACAGGTTGTATATATAAATGAGATGATGGGTTATTTCCAAAATGTAGACAATTAGGGAGCCACTCAACCCCAGGTCTTTGAGCCTCCAATGCAACCCAACACAAGCAATAGTCAGAGTCAGCCTGACTCTACTCTTAAGAGTTGATAAAGTCCTTGGTGAATTTATACGAAAAGCCCTCAGCTTCTAATAAGGTATATCTTATGAAGCAACTATTTACTTTGCAAATGCAGGAAGGTGGATCGGTACATACTCATCTCAGTGATTTCCATGGTTTGGTAAACCAATTAGCTTCAGTCAATATTATTTTTGATGATGAGGTAAAGGCTCTCTTGATTTTATGTTCTTTGCCTGAAAGTTGGGATGGTTTGGTTATGGCAGTAAGTAATTATGCATCTGCTTCTAAAATCTTAAAAGTTGATGATGTTGTAAGTGTGATCTTGAATGAAGAAATGCACATGTGAATCATCAGGGAATGCTCTAAGTGCAGAAAGCAGGAAAAGGCAAAGGGAGAAGGTTGAGCAAGGGAAATCAAGGTCGGGAAGGAGATCCGAGTCCAAAGGTATTACCTGCTGGTTTTGTGGAAAGAAAGGACATACAAAGAAGGAGTGTTGGTTGAGAGATAAAGAGAATCAACATGCAGGTATGGAAGAAGCAAAGGATGCAAATATTGTGATGCAGGATGCTCTCATACTTTCTTCAGATAGTCAGGTAGGATCATGGATTTTAGATTCTAGTTCATCTTTTCATGCATCTCCAAACAGAGATTTGTTCTACGAGTATGAATAGGGAGACTTTGGAGTTCTTTATTTAGGGGATGGTACGCCTTGTCAGATAGTTGGCAAAGGAAAAGTGCAGCTGAGATTGAAGATTAACAACACGTGGGTGTTGAAAGAGGTCATGCATGTTTCGATTCTGAAGCAGAGTCTGATTTCTGTAGGAAGGTTGGGAGATGAGGGATGCATAATAACCCTCACAACGGATTCTTGGAAGGTTACCAAGGGAGCACTTGTTCTAGCAAGAGGTAAGAAAATAGATACTCTTTATCTGTCTACTTGTATTACTGATTCTACTTCTGGTATAGATTCGAAGATGTGGCCTAATAGGCTTGGTCACAAGAATAGGAAGGGAATGGAAGTTCTTGATTCAAAAGGTATGTGTTCAAATTTGGAAAGCACAGATACAGTTCATTGCAGAAAGAGGAAATTTGATGCCTTTGACAGGAACAAAGAAGCCTTGGTGTTTTTGGAGGAGATGAAAGATAGAGATCAGTCACAAGGGCTGAATAAGTCTGAGCAGGGCAGCATGGATAGAGGTTTGATCCAAGAAGAGCTCGCGGATGAAAATTTCATCACTTACAGGAACACACAGACACCGATGTCGATAGCTTGGCATCGATGTCAGTCATTCAGATACCGACATCGGTCATGTGCAGACCAACAGGGTCGGTAGGTCGGACAGGAGAAGTCCGACGTCGGTCATAAGGACCGACGTCGACAGGAGGGACACTGGCGTCGGCCAGGGAAACGACGTCGGCAGTCAGGATCAGTGCAGGGAACCGACATCGGTTGGGAGCAGACTGGGAGATGGCCGATATCGGTCACTGGAACGGATGTTGGGTGGATCTATAAGTCTCAAACACCCATGTGGAGGTCAGGAAAGGTATGTGAACCTCATATTCATTGTTCACCTTCTTTATATTGCTTACTGATAGTCATGAACTAGGAAGATAGAAGAAGCAATGCAGGTAGAATCCAGAAACAGTGGGAGCTTGGCATGGATGAGGAGTGTGAGTCCTTGGAGAACCAAACAGGTATTTATTGGTAGTGTTATCAGCTGGAAGGAAGCACTGGATAGAGGGATGGATTCCCATTCTAGAGAAGAGAGTGGATGGATACATGAGACAGAAGGCTATGGTATATGGTCTTGATTATACTGCAGAACAATGGAGGTTTGACCATTGTATTTTATCTTTACCAGGTTGGATAATATTAGCTACATTATCCTATTACTGTATTGTGTTACTTGTTGCAAAGTTTCATATACAAAGAGTTCTCTGAGCTAAGGGTAGAGTTGGTTCAGAAGTATGTCATGGAGAATTTGGGAGTAGCAAAATTCTTGTGGCATAAGATACAGGTATTGCATCACAGGTTTGCGTGGTGGTTGGTCTTCAAGAGTGACATTGAAGAGGGATACAGAGCCTAAGGAACAAAATAGATGGTGTACAGATACAGGTACAAGTTGCAGCTGTTTATCTCCAAGTGGGAGATTGTTGTGGTGTGGAGCTAAAAGCTTCAAATGTTTGCAAACACAAGAGGAAGGATGCTAAAGAACCAGAGGAACCGGCGTTGGCAGCATGACCGACGTCGGTCACAGACAGTGGAGAAGGAAACTGGCGACGGCAGGGAGTCGGCCGACGTCGACAGAACCAGACAAGCAGGGACCGGCGTCGGTCGCCTGTGCGGTCCAGAACTGTTCGTTGCACGAACAGTTAGTTAGTTGAACCGAGTGTTTGCATGCTAAGGGGCTAATTTAAGTCACTGGCTGTGTGTCTAATTTTAGTAGTTAGAGTTCTATTTTTGTAAGCATGGGATCCTATTTAAAGACCCATAAGGCATGTATTGTAATTATTCTAAGGCAAGTAAAGGCATTGAAGCTAACAAGGTCAAGAAGATCTATAGGTGTAAGGTCAAGGAGATCAGCTGAAGCATTCAAGGAGGGATAGCAACTCAGGCTTTAGAGTTGTTGTGTTGAGCAAGAGAGTGAGGGAAGAAGTTCTTGAGGTGTGGCAAGCCTTTGAGGTGGAGGAAGAAGTGGCATCTTCCTTATTGTATTTTCTTCTATTAATTTCTAATACAAGAGTGTTTATTGTCTCTCAAATTCTTTGTTGTCTCAAGTTTCTAGCTATTTTATCATTCTGGTATAATTCCGTGTTTAATTGAATATAAGAAAGTAATCAATTGTGCTCTAATTGGTAGAGCTACAGATCCCCTAACATAAAGAAGGAAGAGAAAATTCCCCCTTTCTATTCATTCTTGGTTATAGGGGATTTCTTGGTACACAATTGCATCATTCACAGTGGGGCTAGTACCTCAGTGATGCCCAAGTGCATAGCTAACAAGATGGGGCTAAAATATGAAGAGATGAATAAGGGAGTCCTGCAGCTAGATGGGACGCCTGCAAAAATAGTTGGGATTTTGAAGGTTTTAAGCTTGACATTGTATGCTTTCCCAACCTTCTCAATTCCCCATGATATAGTGGTAGCAGATGTTCCTCCTTATTTCAAAATTTGCTTGTCCATGGACTTCACATCAAAGATAGGTGGCTATCTAGCAGCGAATTGGTTTTATCTAGTTTTTAGAACCAAATATGGGACCAAGGTAAAGATTAAATCCGAGCCACTCTACAAGGACCATCTTGAACCATATTCGCCCAAGGTAGCGAACGTCAGTTATATCATTATCGACCCAGAAGAGTCCCAAATAGACCAATCTTCATCCTCTGCTCTTGAAGGAGTTGCAGACCTACTCTTGGATGAGTGGGGAAATGATAACTTCAAGCATGATCCTTACAAGTTCATAGAGGAGGTGGGCCTTGGAGTATACTGCATGCATGAAGAGGGTGCCTTCATACCAAACATAATGAAGGCAAGCCAAGAGGACCTGGGCCTATGGCAGCTATATTTTGACAGTTCCAGAAGTAGGCTGGGAGCTGGTGGTGGAGCGATGTAAGTCTCCCCTTCAAAGGAGAGATATTTTTCAGCTTTCTGTTTCCAATTGTCTTGCACAAGCAATGTTGCAGAATAAGAGTCCCTTATCCATGGTCTCGAATGGGCAAGAAAAAGAGGGATCAAGGAGTTACAAGTTTTAGAAGACAGTGAGTTGATTGTAAATCAGGTGAAATGCCAAAATCTGACCAAGAATTCCTTGTTGAAGTCCTATAAGCATAAGGTCTAGGACTTGGTGGAAGATTTCCTCACTTTCAATATCGCCTCCATTCCCAGAGAGCAGAACAAACAAGGAGATAAGCTAGCAGCAATTGGTGCTCAGTTCGATGTTTCCAGGGAAATAAGTCGAGACTATGGTTCATGCTACTTAAAGGTGGTAGTTCAGCCCTCCATCCCCGACAACATTACAAACTGACAGGTTTTTTAAAATGACCAGCAAGTAGCTTTCTTCCTGCAAGAAGCAAAGTTCGCAACACAGAACCAGGCGAAGTTGCAGCAACAATATGGCAACTAGATTGTTTAATTAAGGAACAATAAGCTCCCTAAAGGTTTGGTCACTCTTGAGAGCATCTTCAATGGAGATGACCAATTGAGAAATGACAAGGCATGCATCACAACTAAGGAGGAGAATTACGAAAGGGTTGACATCTTCAAGGACAAGCTGCTTGCGCTTGGAAAAGTCTGCACGGTTCAAGAAAGGCAGGCTTTCATTTTGTTGTGTCAGGAGTTTGCTGATGTTTTTACATGGGATTACAGTGATATGAAGGGCTTCAATCCAAGACTCGCCCAACACACCATCAAATTAGAAGAAGGTGCCAGACCAATCACGCAAAAGCAGAGACCTGTCAACCTGACGATTGAGCCTCTCATGCAGAGGGAACTGGTCAAATTGATTGAGTCTGAGATTATATTTCTAATTAAACATTCCTCTTGGCTGGCCAATCTTGTTCTTGTTCGAAAGAAGAATGGGGAGATCAGGCTATGTGTCAATTTCAGAGACCTTAATAAAGTCTCTTTAAAAGAACACTACCCCCTCCCAAGCATGGAGCGGATCCTTCAGAAGGTAACAGGCAATGAGCGTTTCTCCCTCCTGGATGGTTATTCAGGGTATAATCAGATTTTGGTACAAGGTTATGACTAGCACAAAATAGCCTTCACCACTAAATGGGGAATGTTTGCCTATAAGAAGATGCCATTCGGGCTAGCTAATGCTGGTGCTACCTTTCAACGAGCCATGGACATGGCTTTTGGAGGCTTGATAAACAACAATGTGCTGGTATACCTCGATGATGTGACTGTGTTCTCCAAGGAAGCAAGCCAACACATGAAACACCTTAGGTAGATTTTTGAAAGGTGTAGGGAGTTCAACATCTCTCTTAACTCGAAGAAATGCGTGTTTGCTATTCACGAGGGGAAGCTCCTTGGCCACATCGTGTCCAGGGAAGGCTTATCCATTAACCCCGAGAGAGTTCATTCTATCCTAGAGATGTCCCTACCTAAGCACAAGAAAGGCCTGCAGAGTTTCTTTGGCAGGATAAATTTTATTCAGAGATTCATTCTGAATTTCGTAGAGATAGTCAAGCCACTGACCTCTATGCTGAGGAAGGGTGAGGAGTTCAAGTGTACAACATAAAGGAAGGACAACTTTGAAGCCATCAAGTAGGCCATAACTCGGGCTCCTACTTTGATCAACCCTGACTTTAACAAAGACTTCAACCTCTACACTTTTAGCAATGAAGAGGTGATTTTCGCCATGCTTACCCAAGCAAATGGTGATGACCTCGAGCAACCACTCATCTTTTTTAGCCAAGGGCTAGAGGATTTTGAAGTCAGGTACACATATGTAGAGAAGCAAGTCTTGGCAGTAGTGCAGAGCCTGAAGAAATTCAAGTATATGCTGTCCAACATTAAGATTCACCTCATGGCTCCACATCCTAGTGTCAACGATTTCTTGACCAATCGAGACCTAAGTGAGAAGAGAGCGGGGTGGATCACCAAGGTGATGGAGTATGACGTAGACATCAAGATCACCAAGCTGACGAGGGGAAGAGGCCTGTGCAAACACCTTACTGCAGACTTCAGGCAGAAAAAGGAAGACAGCTTACTAATTCACGATGTAGCTACAGCAGAAGAACCAACTATCATAAAAGACTGGACATCAGACCTAAGGCATTTTCTTCTCACTAGTGAGTGCCCGCAGAGTCTTGATAAGACCAGAAGAAGGTACTTTAGGCTGCAGTCTCTTCCTTATGTTCTGGTTGATGGAGTATTGTTTAGAAAAGATCTCTCTGGGGTCCTTCTAAGATGCATCGACCCAAATCAGGTTGATAATGTACTGTCTAAGTTCCACAATGGGCCAGCAGGCAGTCATTTCGCTCTTAGAGCTATTGTAGTAAGGATAATGAGAGCTGGCTATTTTTGGCCTACTCTTTTTAGGGACACCCATGCCTGGGTAAGAAAGTGCTAGAAGTGTGCACTTTTCGACGGGAAGTAATGGTTGGTTGCCATGCCTCTACAACCCACTCAATTTGAACAACCATTCATGCAGTGGGGCCTGGATTTCATAGGGATGATTAATCCTCCCTCCGATGCTTGACACAAGTGGGTCCTGACCGCCACAGACTATTTCACAAGGTGGGTGGAGGCTGTTGCTTTGAAAGAGGCAAATGAAAGAGCGGTCCTAGAGTTTTATGAGGACCTGGTGACAAGATTTGGGGTCTCGGCCACCATAATCTCAAATAACACCTTGGCTTTTCTAGGAACCAAAACAAGTGAATGGGCGCTACGCTATGGTATATATCTCAGCACTTCATCCAATTATTACCCATAGGGGAATGGGCTGGCTGAGTCCACCAACAAAAACTTGATCAAGATCATCAAGAGGACCATGGAAGAAAATTAGAGGACTTGGCATGCCCAGCTGAAAACAACTTTGTGGGCCAATCGAATCACTCCAAAAAGAGCAATCAAAAATTCTACATATACGCTCGTATATGGAAGGGAAGCTAGGCTTCCCATCTCACTTGAATTGCCAGCATTGGACCTCGCTCACCAACTGCAACTAGAGGAAGGAAATAGCATGGAGGTCAGACTGTGCGAGCTGATGGAGCTCCAAGAGACAAGGGACCGGGTTATGGCTCCTATGACCAGCTGCCAACAGCAAACAAAGAGACACTTTGACAAGAAATCTTCATCAAAGGATTTCTTTAAAGGAGATATTGTCTTGAAATAGGATGAAGACCGAGCTAAGCCTAGAAAGCATGCAAAATTCGATGCCCTATGGAGTGGCCGATACATAATCACTCAGTGCAAGCAGCATAATGCATTCCAACTCTCCAGGTTAGATGGTGAAGAATTGCATATCCCAGTTAATGGGATATATCTTAAGCATTACCACTGAGTCTCCTTTCATCTGTACATAGTTTCTCTTGTTTTCTTTCCTTGTTTTCCCTAAGTGTTGTTGCACAAGTAGTAGTTTTCTTAGCTTTGTGTGTGTTTTCTTTTCCTTAGAGGTAAATCTATGTGACTGGTTCTAGATTTATCAGAGCTATTGCTATTTTTTAAGTTACCATCTGACTCCATACACAATGGACTATAAGGCAATTGGTCTTTAAGCATAACAGGCATGCTTCCCCCTAGGAGTCACCGATTTGTTGACCATTTTTTCCCAACAGGCTAAAATCAGTCCCCTTCTTCCCTTGCTATTCGAAGCCAATCAATTTCAGGTTACACAAGTTCAATGCCATGGTTCTTTAGCTTGGTTCAACACATTGGTTCACCGCCTAATTCAATAGACCACTTGGTTCATCAGCCTTGGTTCAATCAGCCTAGTTCGATCAGTCAGCTCATTTGCAAGTTCATCGTGCGTAGCGTTGAACTGTTGAACCGGTTCAATCAATGGTTCAAAGTGAATGGTTCAACCACCTTGGTTCAATCAGCTCGGCGCGTAACGTTGAACCATTGAACTAATTTTGGTTCAATGGCTTGGTTCAACGAGCTTGGTTCAAAGGGAGTGGTTCAATGTTTGGTTCAATCATTTGGTTCAACTAGGTGGTCCAACGTCTTCAAGTTCATCAACTTTGGTTCACTTGGCATCGGCATGCAATGATTGAACCGCTTGAACCATTGAACCATTTTGGTTTAATAGCTTGGTTCAAGGGTATACCCAGATGGCCGAAAGGTAGCTCAAAGGTTCAAATACCCTTCCGAAGGGTAGGTACTTCAGACAAAAGGCCCGAAGGAATTTGGTGAAAGCCACGCTGAGAAACTCAATGAGAATTTTGCAGACTTTTTGTCTGTGGGAAAATGTCCGCAGATAAAAAGGCCTGCGAAAAATGTCTGAAGCAAAGGAAAGACCCACCGAGGAGGACAAAGCCCATAGAAAAGCCCACAAAGGACCGATGACATTTTACCAGGGACAGTGACGTCCCAAAAGCCATCAACCTTAAGAAAGCGAATTAGCCGTTGGTTTTCAAAGCGATGATAGCCGCGTGAATGTCAAAGTTATCACAGTAAAATAGCTATTTGATTTCAAATTAAAAGGACACTAACCATGAAAGGAGGCCCAAAAATGTAGCGATCCGCTAGAAGATCGCCCCTGAGGGGTGAAGGAGCCAGAAGAGACAAGATAGGAAAAGACAAAGTGCCAAGCATGGAGCAAGTAGATAGTCCAAGTGGCAAAGCAAAGCGCCGATTCGAGAAGTGACTCCATCAGGTGAAATAGTGGCTGCAATTTGACCATTAGTCCAACCGTGTGATCCTTTTTCTTCATTTCATATTTACGAGCAGAAAAATTGCGTAGGTGCCTTCAAGAAGGAGCCTCGGTTAATGAGGAAATAATGCGGCCATGTCAAAAAATGCCTGAGGTCAAAGCCAGGGTCGACACAACATTTATTTTTTAGGCAGCCCGCTCTTCCCAATGAGGGGACGCAAATGGGCCACTTGTAAAAAGGGGCACCAAAAGGCCTCCTTCATTCTCCTATATATTGAAGACTTGTCATTTTGAGAGAGGATCTTCCACATTTTGTAAGGCGTAGCCTTGGTGAAATTTCACCTAAATCAATAAATGCATTTTTTACCTCTATCTTGGATAGATATTTCTGTGTATGTCTTGAGTGTTAGTTTGTGTTTAGTCATTGTTTCTTGATGCTTTCACAGGTCCAACACCAACATATCTGTTGTCTACAAGGCACCATTTTTATAGCTGACAAGGAGAGCTCTATTTGAAAGTGCAAAATAGAAGAAATTACTTACAGTGTGCATTTTACAGCACCTTGGTGAATCTCTATTTTCTATATTTTTCATCAAAGCCTCCCTGCCAAGTTTCTTGCAGCCTGGTCCTTCTGCCAAGTGTGAAGTGTATGTATGTATTTGTCTGATTTAAGTGTGAATGTGATAAGGTCAATTTTATTTTGGTGCATCACCTCTTTAGAGTAGTTTGTTTTCCTATAATCTTTCTCCCTTTTCATCCCCCCCATTATATATATATATATATATATATATATATATATATATATATATATATATATATATATATATATATATATATGCGTTTGCACTTACTGGAATGAACATGATGCATCAAAGGGAGCTAGCCCTTACCTAGAGACTCTCCCCTCTAGCTTCGCTAGTCCCACAGGCAAGAAGGGAGTTTCCATAGTTGTGTGAAGAAGGCAGGAGCTCGGCCTCCTGCCAAGGGTGCAATCTTTTGTGTTAACAGGGGGAAGCTCAGTCAAAAAAGGCCATCAATTCAAAGCGAAGGCCCAACAGAAAAGTCAAAGCGGCCAATTCCCGTAGACTTTTTGTTCGCGAGCAGAAAAGACCCGATTAATTTTGCCGAGGATAGTGACGTCCTGAAAGCCGTCAAATTTAAGCAAGCAAACTAGCCATTGGGTGACGGCCGCGTGAATGTCAAATTTAACATAGTAAAGTAGCCATTGTTTTTAAACTGCCTGAGTGCCAAATCATGAAAAGAACCCAAGAAACACAGTGACCCACTAGAAAATCACCCCCGAGGGCTAAAAGAGCAAGAAGAAGACAAGGAACAAAAAAGACAAAGCATCCAAGTGGCAAAGGGAAGGTGAGTTATTGCCAGACAAACGACGCAACTTGTTTTCTCCAGTTAGCATTGATGAGGGGACAAACTGTAGTCTGTTTGTAGAAAAAAGGTGCGGCCATGTTCTTGCATTAATGTTTGAACACCAAAGTCAATTTAGGTGATTGTGCAGCATGGTTCTAGCAGGCCTTTTCTAAAGAATGCCATCAATAACAGTGGTTTTCTCTTCCCAAGGTTCAGAACGCAAATGGCCCACTTGCAGAAAAGAATGCCAAAAATTTTCCCAGGAAGCGCCAAGTTTCTTTTCCTCTTCCTATATATTGTAAACTTCTCTTTTGAGAAATGATTGACTCCCAGCCTTAAGGCAAAACTCTGCCCAAAATCTCTCAGGCTTGTAAGGCAGAGCTCTGCCATAATTTTACCTTGAATCAAAACTTAGCATTTTTACTTCCATTATGAGTTTTGCATCTTTAGTATGTGTCTATGCATTTGATTATGTGTTAAGTCATTTTCTTAATGCTTTTGCAAAATGATTTCAACATGTCTGGTGCAATTTGTGAGTTTCTTTTTACAGGTTTGTCAAAAGTGTCCCTAGAGGAGCATAGGTGAAGTGGATAGGCTATTGCAGTGTGTCTCAGAACACCTCTAGTAGTTATTTCCTCCCTGTATCTCCACAGACCCCTGACCCACTGATGCAGAAGGTTTTCTCACTTCAGATGAAGTGTATAGGCACTCTTTTTTTGGTGAATAGTGTATGATTAGGCTGGGTGGGTCACATTTTTTGGTGTATCACCTTTTCTTTTCATAGGCTTAGGTTCTGTTTTCAACATCTCTTTCTCTCTTTTCATCCCACCCCTTTTTACATTTTTTGTTACTAGTAGGAGAAACCAGGGCCTAAATGATATATCAGAGGGAGCTAGCCTTATCTAGAGACTCTCCCCTCCAGCTTCATTGGTCCCACAGGTGAGAGGGGAGTTTCCATTATTGCGTGAAGAAGGCAAGAGCTTAGCCTCCTACCAAGGGTACAATTTTTTGCATCAATAATTCTGGTTTAACGCGTTGGTTTAACGCCTTTGGTTCAAGACTTGGTTCAACTTAGTTGGTTCAACAGTTTTTGGCACATCCGATGGGACCAACTAGGACAAGTTGTGTCTACAGAGTTGAAGAATTTTTGGTGTGTTCTTCAACCGACCAGCCTTTTGAGGCTTTTGCATCAACACCAATGGTGAATCTGAGTTGAATCAGCTGGTTAAACAACCTGGTGCCATCAAAAATCTTATTTTTGTATGTATAATCCCTTTGCACAAAATCATGGGCCTTGTATTCCTTCATATTACCATGATCAAGCTCAAAACATTCATGTAATCCCCTCAAGTAGCTCTCCTAGTTGCCCTTCAACCAAAAGGGCAAATTCTAATTCTGAGATCTTTCGCCATGATGGTGTTGGGGATCAACCAATAATAGATTACACTTATGAAAGCAATAAACACGGAATTAAATCAGATAGACAACAAGAACAAGAGATACAAGAAACCACTTTGAAAACTTGTATTAACAAACTCTTTACAAAAGGAATACAATTGAAGAAAACTTCTTTCTTCCACACCTCTCCTAGATGTATAGATCTCTCACTAGATCTCTATTCCTCAAGAGCTCTCTCTCTCAAGAACAATCAACTCCAACAAATCTGGATTGATTCAATTATGTACTGTTCTTCAACATTCACATACAATGAACTACTACAATAATTCACACAAAGCTAAGAAGATTTAATTCTACATATAGAATTAGGAAACTTGAGCATGCACTTACAACAAACAGTTAAGCCTCTTGAACAAGGGCTCTAAAAATAATATTACTAATAATAGAAATGCGAGCTTAAGACTACAACTTAAACTCATCATGCAAACACTCGCTTCTGTCCTCGAAAATAGCATTCTGGATGCACAGGTAACCGACGCCGGTTCCTGCTGCTTGCCTGTGACCGTCGTCGACTGACCCACTGCCGACGCCGACGCCTCTGCAACTGCACCTGGCCGACGTCGGTCGCTCCTGACCGACGCTGGTGACTGTGTAGACCCGAACCTGTTAAAGTGTGCTCCTTGGTGAAGCTTTTAGCTCCACACCCTAATAATCTCCCACTTGGAGATAAACAGCTGCACCAATACCTGTACAACAACATCTTCTAGCTCCTCCATCTTTAGCTAAATCATGAAGACCAACAAAAGTTGAATGAAGATTCAACTTCTCCTTTGTAACTAGCTTGGTTAACATATCTGCAGGATTTCTATCCGTATGGATCTTCTCCAACTTCAACTCACCATCTTCCAATACCTGTTGTATGAAATGGTACCTTAGCTGTATGTGCTTTGTTCTTGAATGAAAGGCTAAATTCTTAGCCAAATGGATTGCACTCTGACTGTCACTATACAATCTGCAACTCTCATGCTCCCTACCAAGCTTATCCATGAATCGTGTCATCCATATCATCTCTTTGCTAGCCTCTGTGGCTGCAATATACTCTGCTTCTGTAGTTGACAAGGCAACAACCTTCTGCAACTTAGATATCCAGCTAACCGCCGTTCCACCTACAGTGAAAACATAACCTATAGTGCTCCTCCTGCCATCCAAATCACCTACCATATCTGAATCTACATAACCATGTAGAGAAGTATCTGAACCTCCATAGCACAAGTGCCTACTGCTGGTTCCTCTCAGATATCTAAGGATCCACTGAACTGCTTTCCAATGTTCCTTACTTGGATTGGCCATATACTTACTTACAACTCCCACTGCTTGGGCAATATCTGGTCTAGTACACACCATTGCATACATCAAACTCCCTACTGCAGAAGAATATGGAACCTTACTCATGTACTCTACCTCATCATGTGAATTAGGCATTGTTCTTTACTCAACTTAAAATGTCCAGCCAAAGGTGTGCTTACCGGTTTAGCATCCTACATATTGAACCATTTCAACACCTTGTCCACATAATCTTCTTGAGACAATATCAACCTGTGATTTTTCCTGTCTCTCTTAATGCTCATGCCAAGGATTTTCTTTGCTGCTCCCAAATCCTTCATAGCAAACATTTGAGCTAATTTCACCTTAAGCTCAGAGATATCCTGCATGTGTGATCCTGCAACCAGCATATCATCTACATACAACAATAGAATAATATATCTACTGTTATCAAATCTCTTGAAATACACGCAATGGTCAGATTGACACCTACTGTAGCCATGCTCAGTCATAAACCTATCAAATTTTAAGTACCATTGCCTAGGAGCTTGCTTGAGGCCATACAAGCTTTTCTTCAATCTGCACACAAACTTCTCCTTACCCTTGACCTCGAATCCTTCTGGCTGTTCCATATATATTTCCTCATCCAAATCTCCATGAAGAAACGCTATCTTAACATCTAGTTGCTCAAGATGCAAATCCTCAAAAGCAACCAAAGACAATACAACCCTTATAGAAGTCATTTTAACAACAGGAGAAAAAATCTCACCAAAGTCAATACCTGGCTTTTGTGCAAATCTTTTTACTACCAATCTGGCCTTATATCTCGTCTGTCCATTCTCACCTTCTTTCAACCTGTAGGTCCATCTGTTTTTCAGTGTCCTCTTACCTGCTGGCAATTCAACCAAATCCCATGTTTGGTTCTCTCTTAAGGACTCCATCTCTTCAACCATGCCATGCTCCCACTGACTCTTGGACTCCACCTGTATTGCTTCTTCAAAACTCTCTGGTTTTCCACCATCAGTTAGCAATAAATAAAATAATGAAGGAGAATATCTAATTGGAGGCTTACTCACCCTTTTTGACCTCCTGATGGGTGTCTGAGACTCGTTCACAACACACTGTACACCCAAATTCTCTGACAGTGACCGACCTCGGTCACCTCCATACCTGTTATTGGCTGACGTCGGTTCTTCTTGACCGACCTCGGTGCCTATCCTGTCGACGTCAGTCTCTGTATGGCCGACACCGGTATCTGTTCTGTCGACGCCGGTTCCTACCCTGCCGACGTCGGTCTCTGTGTTTTCCTGTAAGTGATTATTTCTTTTTCCCGCAAGCTCATATTGGACCTTTACCTCGTCCAATTCACCATTACTCTGCCCAGATTGATTCAGCTTCCTTAGTTGATCACAATACATCACTCTTTCGTTGAAAACAACATCACAGCTCCTAATTACCTTGTTAGTTTCTAGATTCCACAATCTGTAACCAAAATTATCTGAGCCATAGCCAATAAACGTGTACCTCATAGACTTAGCATCAAGCTTCTTTCTATTTTATTTATCTATGTGCACAAAGGCTTCGCAACCAAAAACTTTGAGATATGAGAGATCTACCTTTTTACCTGTCTATGCCTCTTTTGGAATACCACCATCCAGAGCTGTAGAGGGTCCTCTGTTAATCAGGTATACTGCAGTGTCAACAGCTTGTGCCCAAAACTGTAAGAGCAAACTGGCATGCAATTTCATACATCTTGCACGCTCCATTATTGCCCTATTCATCCTTTCAGCAATTTCATTCTACTGAGGTGTCCTTGGAACCATCCTTTGCCTACAAATTCCATACATATAACAATAATCTCTGAACTTATAACTGCAGAACTCATCGCCATTGTCAGATCTCAGACACTTCAGTCTTTTACCTATTTCATTTTCAACCATAGCTTTCCAGATCTTAAAAGTCTCAAATACATCAGATTTTCTTCTAATACAATAGATCCATACCTTCCTTGTAGCATCATCTATGAAAGATACATAGTACTGTGATCCTCTAATGGAAGCAACCTGAGCCGGTCCCCACACGTCTGTGTGAACAAGCTGCAACTTATGCCTCTTCTTAGTAGACCCAGTCTTGAGAAAACTAACCCTTTTTTGTTTTCCAAATACACAGTGCTCACAAAACTCTAGATCTATGCCTTTTAAATATGAAAGCATACCTTTGGACTTAAGAATTGACATCCCCTTCTCACTCAAGTGGCCAAGCCTTGAGTGCCACAATTTAGCATCCACATCTGAAGTAGATAATACAGAAGGAGATTTGTTAGTAACACAATTACACAAATAGAGAGTACCTTCTCTCTTACCTCTGGCCATAACAAGTGCACCCTTGGTCACTTTCCAAGATTCTGCTGTGAGAGTTACTATACAACCCTCATCCCCTAACTTTCCTGCAGAAATCAAGTTTCTCTTCAAACTAAGAACATGCATCACATCTCTCAACACCCATGTGTTGCTATTCTGCATCTTCAACTGCACTTTACCTTTGCCAATTATTTTATAGGGCTCATCATCCCCTAGATACACTATTCCAAAATCTCCATGGATATAGTCACTAAAATATTCTCTGTTAGGGGTAGCATGAAAAGATGCACCAGAATCTAACACCCAAGATTCTATATTATTATGCAGAGAGAAAATTAAAGCATCTTGTGCAATACCTGCAACCTTGGCTTCTTCCTTTCTTTCATGCTGATTGTCCTCCTTAGGCTTTGACCAACAATCTCTGCTTATGTGCCCAATCTTTCCACAATTCTAGCATTGTGGCTTCCTGCTGTTCCTGGATTTGGATCTTCCTCTCACCTTAGACTTTGATCTTGATCTCCTCTTGCTCTTATCTTTCTGCCTCCCCTTGCTCTCAAAACTTAAAGCATTCCCAGATGTCTCTTCTGTGCTTTTCCTGCATATTTCTTCATTCAAGATAACACTAACAACATCCTCTACTTTCAAAATATTTGATGCAGATGCAGTATTACTTACTGCCATTACTAAGCCATGCCAGCTTTCAAGCAAAAAACATAATATTAAAAGAGATTTTATTTCATCATCAAACACTATATTGACTGAACTTAATTGATTCACAATTCCATTGAAATCATTCAGATGAGTAGAAACAGATCCACCTTCATTCATATGCAAATTAAATAACTGCTTCATAAGATATACCTTATTAGAAGCTGAGGGTTTTTCATACAAATTTGCTAACGTAGTCATCAACTCTACCGTAGACTTTGTCTGTGATAAATTAGATATCACAGTGGATTCTAGACTCAGTCTTATAGACCCCAGAGCCTTTCTGTCAAGAACTTCCCATTCTTCATCCTCCATGTCTTTGGGCTTCTTTGCAACCCCACCTAACGGTAAGTAGAGATCTTTCTGATACAGATAATCCTCTATCTGCATTCTCCAATGTTGGTAATTTTTGCCATTGAACTTTTCCATTCTCAGTTTACTTTCATCTGCCATTGCTTCTCCCACTCAAACAGAAATCCCTGTAGAAACCCCTGTGAGAACATGTAATCAATACACACTACACAGATCTGAACCACCTGTTAGTGAATCTGAGCTCTGATACCACTTATTGGGGATCAACCAACAATAGATTAAACTTATGAAAGCAATAAACGCAAAATTAAATCAGATAGACAAGTAACTAGAATGATAAACAGCAAGAACAAGAGATACAAGAAACCACCCTAAAAACTTGTATTAACAAACTCTTTACAAAAGGAATACAATTGAAGAAAACTTATTTCTTCCACACCTCTCCTAGATGTATAAATCTCTCACTAGATCTCTATTCCTCAAGAGCTCTCTCTCTCAAGAACAATCAACTCTAACAAATCTGGATTGATTCAATTCTGTATTGTTCTTCAACATTCACATACAATGAACTACTACAATAATTCACACAAAGCTAAGAAGATTTAATTCTACATATAGAATTAGGAAACTTGAGCATGCACTTACAACAAATAGTTAAGCCTCTTGAACAAGGGCTCTAAAAATAATATTACTAATAATAGAGACACGAGCTTAAGACTACAACTTAAACTCATCATGCAAACACTCGCTTCTGTCCTTGGAAATAGCATTCTGGACGCACAAGTAACTGACGCCAGTTCCTACTGCTTGCCTGTGACTGCCGTCAACCGACCCACTGCCGATGCCGACGATTGTGTAGACCCGAACCTGTTAAAGTGTGCTCCTTGGTGAAGCTTTTAGCTCCAGACCCTAACAGATGGCAACCTCCTGACCTGGGGGGAAATAGTGGAATCATGGGGCAGGAAAGAGGAAAAGAAAGGTTTTGCTCAAAACCTTATAAAAGATAAAGTTGCTCCTACCCATGATTCCTATGATCTCTAAGAAAGGCTCTTGCAAGAAGATCTAGCCAGGAGAATTGCAGAGTTGGAATCCAGAGAGAGATTCCTTATCTAGTGTGTGATAGACGGTTTAGACCCAATGGCACATTCCATGTCTGAACACACCCCACCTACACATTTCCAAGAGAGATATCAAGCCGCACCTGATATTGATGAAGTGCTAGCCAAGTGGAAGGAGGAGAATCATTTGATTCTAGCTCAAGGACTGCCTCCTCTTCCGCATGGTTTTCCCACTTCACCCCTTCTCAAGGAAGAACTTGTTTTACAGGAGGTGAGTGAGGAGCAGAAGATCCAAGCTACAGTTTCCCAATGGGCTATCATGAGCGACAACGAAGGTAGAATCATCATGGAGGCTCCCTGTGAAGACATCATCAGTAATGGTAAAGATGCAAGTCTTGCATACATGCAGATGTTCCAACAATATGAAGAGGAACATAAGCATGGTAAGCTCTCTCCTCCTTTGTTTGATGAAATTCCTTGTTGCTTCAATGAGGAGGATGACTATGCTGAGGAACTTGAGTTGGAGGAGGATCAGGAGAATACCTTTGAACATCTAGAGGTCCTGATCTTTGAGGAGGAAAATGAGAGGTATGTCTTCGTGGAGGAAGGCCTTGAAGAAAAAAGCTTCGAACAAAGAGGCGATGTTCTATGGGATGAGCAATCATTTTGTGAGTCTATTTCAGACATCACCACAATCACCCTTCTTTAAGAAGGCCAAAAGGAAGCAGAGGATGAGTCTGACAGAGTCTGCAATGAAGCAGAAGGAAACGGGTCAGACCATGATGCACTGCAAGGGACCTATACATGTCAAAGGGCTTATGGTGATGAGCCAATAGCCATTGATTTCTTCGTGAAGTGCACTAGTATGAGGGACCAACATTCAACAAGCTTCCAAGGACAAGCATAATACATATATGTTGGAAGCATGTTCAATTTTGATCCACTTGAATACAAGCCAAGCAAGGTGACAGGCAAGAGGAACAGGTCACCAAATCTCTTTTTCATTCAGCCACTTGTCTGGCACCATAAGTCTTATTGCTAGGAAGGGGGGCTTAAGAAGTTTTCCCTTTGATCCAGGAGGGAGGCAAACATTCCTCATTAGCTGTATATAATAGTTTGCTTTTAGTTTTCTTTCCTGATTTCCCTAAGTGCAGTTTGCACAGGTAGTGTTTTTAGCCTTGTGTGTTTCCCTTTATGTGTGGGGTGAAAAGCTTCATGTTTTGATTCTTGGATCTTTTGGGGCTATTGCTAACTTTATTCAAAGCTACATCTGACTCTGTGCTTAATGGACTGCAAGGTAACTGGTCTTTAAGCATAGCAGGCATGCTTCCCTTGGGAGTCACCAATTTGTTGACCTTTTTTGCCCAACAGGCCAAAAATCGGTCCCCTTCTGTCCCTACTATTCTAGGCCATTTCATTTTCTGATTTTGTATGAATATGTTCATTTCTACATACTTTGTAGGTCTAAATCTACGGACTCTACAGGTCTAAAGATACAGACTCTACAGGTTTTGAATTTCTATGGACTCAGCAGGTTAGTCCTTTGGTGCATGAAGGATCAATTCAGAGAGTTTCAAGTTTTACAAGGCTTCTTCAGGCTCTTGTCTTAAGAAAATCATGAAGAAAGTTGGCATGGTTGAACCATTGAACCAGTTCAATGCTTTGGTTCAATGCCTGGTTCAATCGTTTGTTTCATCGCCTAGTTCAATGCCTTGGTTCAACGCTTTAGCTGGTTCAATCGGCACTTGGTTCAACCATGGGTTCAAGATGCCTTAGTTCAATGCTCGATTCAATTAGTTCAAGTTCAACACAAGGTTCATCAGCCTTGGTTCACTCAGTCGGTTCAACGACATCAATTCAAGCGACTTCCAGTTCAAACGGACGATTCAATGCCAAAGTTCAACAGGCTCGGCGCGCTTCATTGAACTATTGAACCAGTTCAATGAATTGGTTCAATCATTTGGTTCATTAGCAAGTTTAAAGGCTTGGTTCACTTGGCATCGATGCATAGCGTTGAACCGGTTCAATGGATTGGTTCAATCTTTTGGTTCAACACTTAAGTTTAACGCTTTGGTTCAATTGCTTCGGTTTAATAGACGGTTCAACAAGGAGGTTCAATGAATCGGTTTAAAGGCTTGGTTCAATGGGCTCAGTACACAGTGGTTGAACCATTGAACCGATTGAACCATTGAACCAATTTTGGTTCAATGGGCTGGTTCAACGACTTGGTTCAAGGGTGTGCCCTACAGCCGAAGGACTATTCAAGATCCAAAAGCGCTTGCGAAGGGCTTTGAATGTTTCAAAGCGAGCTGAAGAGATTTAAGGGACATGAGAAGACTCAAGGCTTTGAATTTATTTGGACTTTTTGTCTGAAGGAATTCCTTCAGATAAAAGGCCCAAAGGAATTTAGGGGGAAGCTCAGTCAAAAAGGGCCGCCGGTTCAAAGCGAAGGCCCAACAGAAAAGTCAAAGTGGCCAATTCCCATAGACTTTTTATCTACGGGGAAAAAGCCTGAAGCTCAGAAAAGGCTGCAGGAAAGACCCAATGAATTTTGCCAAGGATGATGACTTCCTGAAAGCCGTCAAATTTAAGCAAGCAAACTAGCCATTGGGTGACGGCCGCGTGAATGCCAAATTTAACACAGTAAAGTAGCCATTGTTTTTGAACTGCTTGAGCACCAAATCATGAAAAGAACCCAAGAAACATAGTGACCTGCTAAAAAATCACCCCCGAGGGCTGAAAGAGCAGGAAGAAGATAAGGAGCAAAAAAGACAAAGCATCCAAGTGGCAAAGGGAAGGTGAGTTATTGTCAGACGAATGGCACAGCCTGTTTTCTCTAGTTAGCATTGATGAGGGGACAAACCGTAGTCTGTTTGCAAAAAAAAGGCATGGCCATGTTCTTGCATTAATGTTTGAATGCCAAAGTCAGTTTGGGTGATTGTGCAACATGGTTCTAGCAGGCCTTTTCTGAAGAATGACATCAGTAACAGTGGTTTCCTCTTCCCAAGGTTCAGAATGCACATGGGCCACTTGCAGAAAAGAGTGCCAACATCTTTCCCAGAAAGCACCAAGTTGCTCTTCCTCTTTCTATAAATTGTAAACTTCTCTTTTGAGAAGGGATCCACTGCCAGCCTTAAGGCAAAACTCTGCCTAAAAATCTCTTGGGCTTGTAAGGTAGAGCTATGCCAAAATTTTACCTTGAACTAAAACTTAGCATTTTTACCTCCATTCTTAGTTTTGCATCTTTATTATGTGTCCATGCATTTGATTTTATGTTAAGTCATTTTCTCAATGCTTTTGCAGAATGATTTCAGCATGTCTAGTGTAATTTGTGAGTTTCCTTTTACAGGTCTGTCAGAAGTGTCCCTAGAGGAGCATAGGTGAAGTGGATAGGCTGCTACAGTGTGTCTCAGAACACCTCTAGTAGTTATTTCCTCCTTGTATCTCCACAGACCCCTGACCCACTAATGTAGAAGGTTTTCTCACTTCAGATGAAGTGTATAGGCATTCCTTTTTTGGTGAATAGTGTATGATCGGGCTGGGTGGGTCACATTTTCTGTTGTATCACCTTTTCTTTTCGTAGGCTTAAGTTCTATTTTCAACATCTCTTTCTCTCTTTTCATCCCCCCTTTTTACATTTTTTGTTAGCAGTAGGAGAAACCAGGGCCTAAATGATTCATCAGAGGGAGCTAGCCCTCATCTAGAGACTCTCCCCTCCAGCTTCGCTGGTCCCACAGGCGAGAGGGGAGTTTCCATTGTTGCGTGTGGAAGGGTGACAGCTAGGCGTCCTGCCCCCGAGTGAAATCCACTACTTCAACAAGACCTTCACACTCAAAGAGACCACCAAGAACCCTTTGCCCATACCAGGTTCTGAATGGGAATCTGCATTGGTATGGTATTGCTAAACTATTTAATTGGCCACCTGAGCATCCACTTCCTTCATTTAGAGTGGGTACCACTGTTTGATCTATTGATCACCTTCGAACACACCTATGCATTGGGGAGATTATTAACGCCCACCTACAAGAGTTGATGTCACACAAGGAAAGGAGGCCCAAGGTGGCAATTTCTATTTGATTTCATATCTTTTAGACATGATAATGGGGACTATTTGCAGACACAATGGGGCTTTGTGGGATCCAAACCGTCAATACATCAAGAATAGAATATGTGACTTCTACTCATTTATTCAAATATATGCATATACAAGGAACATCTTGAGAATTGTGAAGGATTTGTATCCTCAAGTCTAGATGGCAATTCATGAAGAACCTTTAGCCAGGATATCCAAGAACATCACCAATTCACTCATGACTTTAGGTGATTATTGGCTGTACCTAGACTATATTATTATCATGGTCATTGTACACAAGGTCGACCCTCTCCATCTCCCTACATATGTCCCAAACAAGGGCAATAAATTAGCTGCCAATTATGGAATGGGGTAGATGAGGACCTGACCAAGAGTAAGAAGAGCACATTCTATGGCTCCCATCTCATAATTAAGAGGATGTAATACACATACCATAAATACTTTGGAGAGGTTGGTGGTGCCAGAAAAGCTTATGCTCTGGCTAATTTGCCCCACAGGGATTACGAACCCTATGGGAGAGTACAACAATGAGTTCACAACCTATGTATTTCATACAAGTATGAGCCTTTCGATCATGACTTCTTATTTCTCAATGCAAAAGATGATGAAGTAAAGGAAAGGGCTAGGACTGTTACTTTGAGTGAGGCCCTGCTCAAGCTAATCCAAATGGATCCTTCCCTCACACTCAGACAATAAAATTTAGAATCCCATCACCAAGGGGATGGGCCTCGTCAGATTTTTGGAGTAGCTGACCCTTCTTAGCAACCAAAAAATCAAAGTTAAGACCCCCAACATCTGCTCACTGTGATGACAATTCCACAATAAGAGAAAAATCAAGGTGTAGGGGAAACATCAGTTGTTATTGTGCAAATGGAAGAGGAAACTCCTCAAGTTCAGGTTAAATTGAGGAAAGTAAAACAAGAACTAGTAGAAGAATCAATTCAGGGGAAGGACAACGCTATTAGGGGAGAAGAAGAGATTATTTGTCTAGAATCCTCTGATGAAGAAGACATTGCACATATTGTGGTAGTTCGAACAACCACAACATCCAACATGACTCTCCCCCTTCCTACCCGACAAGTGGTTGTTCCTTAAGAAAAAAAGACAAAAATATGCTATAAAAGAAAATCTAAGGTAGAAAGCCCTCAGGCACAATCCACAGAGTGACCAGGTGAGCAAGCACAACCTTCAATTGAGGGTGAGCCAAGCCATGAAGGGGATAAAGAAGAACTATAAAAAGCTAAGGTTCTAAGCATGTAAGGACTAGAAGGAAAGGCACCCCTTGTGAGTGACTAATCAAGTAAGGGTGTTTCATCTACTTCTCCCTTAGACCATTCTCCTATTTTTTTGTCAATTGTTTCTTCTTTGCCACTACCAATTATCTCTTCTTTTCCTCATGTGTCATCACCTCCGTCTGGGCTTATTTTCATAATTATTGTTACAACTTCATCTTTAATCTCTACTTCTACTTCCACTACCACTAGTCATCCCATCACCCAAATGTTAGCTTCTTCTACTCAATTGAGCTCACCAATGCCGTCCTCATGAGTGGTGCAAACCATAATAGTAACGGCCACCAAGAGAGCTCCAAATAAGAAACCAAACTACATTGTTCATATGATGCCACATCTAGGGAATTTAGACTTGTCTAAAATAATATTGCCTTCAATGCCCAAGCCAAACCCTAATATTGAGCCTACAAAAGACAACCAAATAGAGGCACAACCACTAGATCCATCAAAGTTGACTCTATCAGACTAGGCCAAGGAGTTAGGAGCATCAGCTTAAAAGAGGCCAAACTTGAAGATCACCGAGTTGCCCACTGTGAGCTCACTCTTTGATAAGTCAACTAGTTCTATGCAAAGGGTGAGGAAAAGGAAGATATAAGTCAACATTGGGTGGGGAGATTTATTCTCTTTCAAAGGGATAAGATAGGAAGAAGGGTCAATCCCCTTTCATTGAGGACTTCAAGTCCTACATGGAGACCCACTCTAGAGCACTGATATCCATCCATGAGGGCACATAACAGGAAAGAAAATAGTTAGAACAAGAGCTAGAGACCCTTAGGGAACAACAATAGGTGATCCATGTTTCTTTAGAGATAGAACAAGATGTTCAAAATGTAGCCTTAAGGCTATACAAAATACTAGATATTATTCATTCTTTGAAAGCATAATTGGCTGCTCATGCATTCACAATAACTAAATTGGCTCATTAGGTTGAATTGAGGAAAGTAAAACAAGAACTAGTAGAAGAATCAATTCAGGGGAAGGACAACACTATAAGGGGAGAAGAGATCATTTGTCTAGAATCCTCTGATGAAGAAGACATTGCACATATTGTGGTAGTTCCAACAACCACAACATCCAGCATGACTCTACCCCTTCCTACCCAACAAGTGGTTGTTCCTTAAGCAAAAAAGACAAAAATATGCTATAAAATTAAATCTAAGGTAGAAAGGCCTCTGGCATAATCCATAGAGTGACCAAGCGAGCAAGCACAACCTTCAATTGAGGGTGAGCCAAGCCATGAAGGGGATAAAGAAGAATTATAACAAGCTAAGGTTTTAAGCATGTAAGGACTAGAAGGAAAGGCACCCCTTGTGGGTGGCTAATCAAGTAAGGGTGTTTCATTTACTGCTCCCTTAGAACATCCTCCTATTATTTTTTTGTCAGTTGTTTCTTCTTTGCCACTACCAATTATCTCTTTTTTTCCTCATGTGTCATCACCTCCGTCTAGGCCTATTTTCAAAATTATTGTTACAACTGCATCTTTAATCTCCACTTCTATTTCCACTACCACCAGCCAACCCATCACCCAAATGTTAGCTTCTTCTACTCAATTGAGCTCACCAATGCCCTCCTCATGAGTGGTGCAAACCATAATAGTAGTGGCCACCAAGAGAGCTCCAAATAAGAAACCAGACTACATTGTTCATATTATGCCACATCTAGGGAATTTAGACTTGTCTAAAATAATATCGCCTTCAATGCCCAAGCCAAACCCTAATATTGAGCCTACAAAAGACAACCAAATAGAGGCACAACCACTAGATCCATCAAAGTTGACTCTATCAGACTGGGCCAAGGAGTTAGGAGCATCAACTTATAAGAGGCCAAACTTGAAGATCACCGAGTTGCCCACTGTGAGCTCACTCTTTGATAAGTCAACTAGTTCTATGCAAAGGGTGAGGAAAAGGAAGATATAAGTCAACATTGGGTGGGGAGGTTTATTCTCTTTCAAAGAGACAAGATAGGAAGAAGGGTCAATCCCCTTTCATTGAGGACTTTAAGTCCTACATGGAGACCCACTCTAGAGTACTAATATCCATCCATGAGGGCACATAACAGGGAATAAAATAGTTGGAACATGAGCTAGAGACCCTTAGGGAACAAAAATAGGTGATCCATGTTTCTTCAGAGATAGAACAAGATGTTCAAAATGTATCCTTAAGGCTATACAAAATACTAGATATTATTCATTCTTTGAAAGCACAATTGGCTCCTCATGCAATTACAATAACTAAATTGTTTAAGGTTCTCAAAGAAGACAAGAACATGCTCAGTTTTTTGGTCTTGTATACTACCAATAAGGCATTCAACCATTTGAATTTGATGACCCTCCTGGAGGCAACAAATGTGTTGAATATAGATGTCATTAGGACCCAAGAATCCCAAGAATGGGTAAATGTTGTTGATGCTTTAGTCACAAAGATCACCGAACAAGAGAAGCATGCAGTGTAATTTTTTAATGAAATAGAGTTGACACATGTATGGGATAACACTAAGAAGTTAGTAGCTAGGTCTATTTTTGACCAAATATTACAACTAGCCTTAGATAATTTCAAGTAGAGTTTACAAGGACTGACTTTAGAGGATATTGAGGCAAAGTTGAGCTCAGGAAGGAAGAAGGCTACTGAAGTGGAAGTCTTTCAAGTAGGCTTCTAAGCTACCAAAGTTGAGCATGAATAGTTGATGGCATAAGTGGATCGATTGAATGAACCTCCTCTTTTTGACATAAGCATAATACAGGCACAACATGTTAGTGGATACAAACACTATCAAGAGCTAGAGGCCAAAAAGAAGTCTATTTTGGCACCATCTACTAATTTAACAACCTAGACTCCACTTGATGTGCCAGTTTCAACACTACCTACCACTTCATTTCCTAATAGTTTAGAAAGTGCATCAACTCAAGTCACTTCCTCAACTCAAGCTATCACATCAGCTACAACCTCTAGTTTGGCCCCAGCTACCACCTTAGTTCCAACCATAACAATGAGTAGTGTCATGAATCCACCAAGCCAACCCTAGTCAAAGGCTAATTTTGTATAATTTTTCATGTAATGCATATTTAGGCTAACCATAACTAGTTAATCCTTTCTATATTTATTTTATAATTAAATAAATTATTTTTATAGCATGCACATGTTGCATGATTGATGTAATCTATGAGTTATAACATACAATTTTTTATCAAACTAGAACTTAGGTTCTATTTATTGTGATGTAATCTAAATTTTCACTACACTTGGAGGATGAGGCAACCCCTTCCCCAAGTTTTTAAATACTTGTAAAACCCTCTCTTAAAGGGTTGGAGTTTTGATCAATATACAGGAAGAAATCAAGTTGCTTGATTGTTATGCAACTGTGTTTGTTCTCTTTTCTTCCTTTTATATTTTATTGAAACTTTAGCTTCTTTATTTGTATCAACTTGGTAGTGTTGAAGTGTGTTAATGATACAGATAAATCTAGTTATTTTAATTGATGAACATTAATCTTAGATGTGCAACAACTATTGAATATTGGTAAATTTTGTTAGTTTAAGTGATTAGTATAGATTGAGTTGATAATATGAGGTGTGTAAGAGTATTTCCTTTTGGTATATCCATCTAGGCACGTGCTCTAACTACTCTAGATAACTTCCTGGTTTGAGTTATAACCTCTTAAATAAGGTTGTGCAACAATAACTCTAAGGAGAGAAACTTTCAGTTGAGATCACTAAGCTTCCTATACTTATTTCCCCAAACTGCTAATTGTGTTTGTTTGTAGGTGTACAATAGCTACAGGTGAAAAACATAGGTCTTGGAGGTACTTGTCCACCAAAGAAACATATTTAGAAGTGACAATTCAAGAACATAAAGCCTTCTTTTCTGCTTTACTTTCCCCTCCTTTTTGAGTTTTTTTGAGATTTGCCCACCATAGAGTAATTATCCACCCATCTAACTCACTTAGTTTTTCCTTTCTTTTAGATTTCACACATCCATCCATAAACTTGGTTAAACAACCTATGAGGTCAACATGTTATTCCACTAGCTGGTTATTTTAACCACAAACTTGTAACTTGTGCCTTGGAGTGGAACTTCATTTCCATAGAGATCCTAAAATGTTAAATTCAACCTCATTCATTATTTGGTGGTGTGCATAAAACCCCCATCAACAAAGCTTATAGTAAAAAAAAATCCAATGTTATTTCCTAAATTGGAAAAAAACATTTAGTGAAATTCATATGTAGGTTAGGGAAATGAGGAAAATAAGGTCAAGACATATTGGCATCAATAAAGAACACAAGAACAAAATCATACAATGATTAGAAAAACCACAAAAAGAAGTAACAAGACCCATAATTTTAGTAGTAGAGGTTTCCTACAGGAGATTCAGGATCACGAGGAAACATACAACCCCACAATAACTCTGCTCATGCTTTTACTAAAGCTAGTACCAGTGGGCCTTAAAGAGAGGTCAAAAAACATAAAAGCAAGGGAAAAAATAAAATGTCTTAAATTGAAACATCTGGTAAAATCCAAGCAAATATTAAATGAAGATAACAACATTCTCAAATCATAAGTAGTAAAGTTTTAAAAATTTGTGCATGTTGGACAACACAAATGACATGCCCTCAAACAAACTACTCACATTCCAACAAGTGCCAAGGAAGGGGATGAAAGAGCAAGTGAAATGTAAATAAAAGAGTTACAAAAGGCACTTCAAAACATGAAAGTGAGAGAAAATGATTTGATAAAACAACTGAAAGATGCCAAGACACATACAAAAGTAGTAAAATATCCACTCGATAAATAGAAGAAGTTGATAGAAAAGAGAATCAAGAGTCAAATGATATAATAAAGAGAATGTTATGATAGAACATTAAGCGTAATCATTAAACTTTTAAAAGACTTTGGATAAGTGATGAAACAAACAACTTAACAAGATATTTTCTCAAAGATTAATTACAATGGAAAGGTCATGTCAGACTAATCAAATAAAGTTGGAAAGATAAAGGAAGGGGGAAGAGATAGGCATACAAAGGTTACAATGACAAAATTTTAGGATAAGAAACGAGTGCTAAGAAATAAATTTTTTTTAAGACAATCACATATTTTACATGGATGAAGACCTAACTTTTTTGTAACTATAAGAGAGAAAGAAGGGATGAGAAAAAGTGAAGGTAGCAAGGAATGAAGGAAAATGAACATACCTAAACAATGGGAAAGCCCATATTACTAATAAAAAAATCAGAAACAAATAGGGAGTGAGCCCCACTCGGGAGCATCTTACATTGGTAAGTTAGAATTGTAGAGGCTACCATTAGAGAAGAGAGCCATACTTAGGGCACATAGCTAGAGGTAAAGATATAATCATTCTCATAGAAACACACAAGCATAATGGCTGTAAGACTCCAGATTTTGAAGGTTAAAAGAAAGTAGTATCATGGAATAAGACATTAGATAATGGAAAATGGTGTGAGGAAATAATGATGTTAATAAAGAAAATCTTGGCACAGAGATGTCACAATAAAAAAATAAGATGTAAATAAACAATATGTATGAACTAGAAATAAAGAAAATGACATAATAATTAGCATATTTGCATGCGACTTTGCACCCCAAAATTCTAAATTTTATAAGTGTGGTTTAGAATATGAAGACCCATGTTCATCCCTAAAGAGGGACATTTCAATTTATAATAAGCTAGGGGAGATAATGCTAATGGGGGACTCTAGTGCAAGGACAACAAACAAACAAACCAACATTATAGGAAATAATGAGGACCTAAATACCAATCCTCTATGGATAGGAGAATAATAAAATCAACAATGGACTAGATTTTCATAAGATGAGCATGGGACTATCATGCACTTTAGAGAATAGTTACTAGGCTTGTGGAGCATATATAGTTTGATAATCTATAATAGCATAAGTAATTAGAAAAAATTAGGGAACTAAACTTGCAAAACACATAACAGACAAAGTGGAATTGACTATTTTTTATACTCACAAAAAGATATATCTAGAATAACAAAGGTACAAGTAGAGGATTCTCTCATGGAAGTCAAGTCATATCACAACTTTATATGTATGTATGTATGTATGTATGTGTGTATGTATGTATGTATGTGTATATATATGTATGTATGTATGCATGTATGTATGTATGTTTGTGTATTAAATAAAAGGAAATGAGAAACAAGATGAGCACATTTGGGACAATCAATAGAGAAAAATTAGTAACCCTTTAGGGTGACATTGACTAACAATATACAGGAGGTATAAGACAAGAGGGTAACTAAAATATGTATATAATCCATTAAAATTGAAAGGGTAGTGCATGTAATTCAAGAAGCCCTAAGCACATGCATTGTTAAAAATAAATACTAACATGTCTCCCAATAATAGCTGTGTTAGGGTTTTGAACCTGACTTTTTTAGGAGCAAGGAAGGCAATAAAGGAGATTGGGATGATGATGATGCAGGGTGAGGGCTTGGAATATGGATAGGGAGCTACAAAAATAGCCTATGGTCTTGGGTTGGAAGAATTAATGACCAAAAAAATACAAGGGAAGTCTCATGATTCTTCATTTAATGTCATTCAAGGTAGTGTGTGGCATCTCATCTTGACTGAAGATGCATTTGAGGGGAAGGTGACAAAGACATAAATAAAGAAGTAAAGGAGGATTGCATGGGTAGGTTTGGTTATGAATAGTAACCAAACAACAAATCTTGCCACTTTTAAAAATGTGTTATGCTTGGTAGGGGCGGGAATGTTAAAGGAGGTTAGGGGTAAATCCTTCACAAAAGTAGCCTCTCGACTTGAGAAAACTAGATTCATGGACAAGATCATGAGAACTACCTTGACCAACCCTTCCATCTCATTTAGGGATGAGGCTATGGAAGATGTTCTGGTTTGTGGCTAGAAGCATGATATGTAGATTTTATAGATTACGACTAACCCTACCAACATTACATAAATGGGTTTCAGATTCATGGCAATTGTTTGTGATGGATAACTTGGAAATTTACCCCTGTACTAGGGTTTTTTATTATGGTATTTGATTATTTGGAAGATCAACTTAAGGTGTTAGAGGCAAAGATGTGGAGTTGAGACCAACACCTTATCTTAATGAAACCTTGGTTCTCGACCTTCAATCCTCTAATGGAAACCCTTACCACTAGACTTGTTTGGGTTTGGTTGCTACACCTTCTTCTTTAGTTCTGGGCTAGTTCATGTCTTTTGAGCATTGGGAATGACTTGGGAGAGTTGGTGGTGGTAGATGCTTTCACTTAAAACTTCCATCAGACAACCTATACATGTATAATGGTGTGCTTGGAGATCACACAAGATGTGCCAACTAATATCAAATTAAAATTTAAAGATCATTGTTGGATTCAAACCCTAAATTATGAGGGACTTCTTTTTAGGTGTCGAAGGTGTTTTGAGAATGGGCATGTGGATATGAATTATCGCATCTCCAAGTGAAATATGGAATCATTATGGTGGAAGGATGTTATTCCTACTCATCTCATGATTTTTACATTTAGAACATCAAAGTCAGCCATGAAAGGGGTGGACAATTTATTTGAGGTGGAATAGAAGAGTGAGGAAAATATTGAAGACATTATACCTCTATATATGGAGAAGAAACAATAATTAGAGGTGGGTAGATATGTACAAGAGATCTAACAATTGTTAAAATTATTTTAGGTACCCCATAGAGGGCAGGTGGGGTTAAATTAGGGAAGTTGTAGGATCATGAGGATTGGACAATTGCAACAAAGAATAAAAAAGGGTGAGTTGGCCCTAAAACATCCACTAGGACTCTACATTCTTGTAGTAAGAAGGGGGAAGGAGGGACATAAGGGGAGATGTTGGAATTGTGAAGTATCTTTAGTATGAAGAATGACTAGTTAGAGCTGTCTTGTATGGGTTAACATTTGGGATGGGGTTGTATTTGGGTAAATGTGGTTTGTTTTATTTGTATGGAATAGTTCCACTTGTTATTTTGTTGATGATGTATTATGGGGAGATTATGGTTCTTGTAATTTCATTCCTTTGGTAATAAAGGGTGAGGGACCCATTAACCCTCACTTACCTAGCATAAAAAAAATAAAATAAAAATAAAAACAAATCACATGCACGATACCTAAACTTAAAAAGAATAAAAATCATCTTCCTAACAAATCCTTTGTGTGATGAAGGATGCAAAGCAACAAGAAGAATTCTAGAGGAAACATTAGATATAACAAATGCAAATAGAAAAGTATATGAACAAATGGTAAGAATAAAAAAGGAAGAGTATACAAGAATAAGAAGGAAGGAGTTGATATACTCAGGGAATCATAACACAATTTTTTAATTGAAAATGTGTAATGCATTTTATTAGAAAAAAAATACATGCCCAATCAAAAGGATGGTGGTATGAAATCATTTCTTGATCATAAATGTACAAATATATGTATGTATGTATATATATGTGTGTGTATATATACATGTATATATATGTGGATATATGTATATGTATATGTATATATGTATACATATATATGTATATGTATGCATATACAAATACATACACACACGCACACACATACACATGCACATGTGCGTGCGTGCACGCACACGCATGCGCACACACACACACAAAAGGCCCAAGGCCAAAAAAACATAGAAATCAAACCTAAAGAAGACATTATTTTTTGGAGGACCACTTAACTTGTTTAGCCTAACTTTCCTCCTTTGCCTTTGATTTAGAGGTATCCTTTACCATGTGGGGATTGAGCACTTGGTCTAGAAATGTGAACCAAGGTTTCAAATCCTTTTCAATAAACTAAGGTCAATAACAACATTCACAAGCTTATTTGTGGGTACCTTTTTCCTAGGCTTTGAATTGCCATGGGCCAAACTAGCCTCATCCTTCAACTAGAAAACATTTCCCTTGCTCTTTTTTAAATCTACTACCAACCCACCTCTTGTTGTTCCTTCAATTTATTTTAACTATCCTATAAGCTCTTAAAACTCTCTTGAACCAATTGTAGCTACTTGACTGGCTCGTATTTCCCCTTCTTCAATATTTGACTTTCGTGATCTTTTAACATGTTCTCCTAAAACTTAAAAATAATTTGATGTATTAGGGTTTAATTGCTTTTATTTATGACTTGTGTGGTGTTAATTACTTAGAGCATGTCTTTTTAATATTATGGACAATGTGATGAAAACATGTTATTGAGGGTGTTTGAATTCTTGCAACACATTTTGGCTTCTTTGGTAGTCCTTAGGAAAGGTACATTGTTATAGTTTTAATTCTACAAACAAAATCATCTTTATGGATTTAGTTCAATGGCTTAAGGGAGACCTTTCTCCATATCTACTTCCACATAGATTCAAACACAATAAAATTTTACTTATAGCTCAAAGTTATTAATGAAGTGACCCAAAGTGCTGCAAATAATAGCTAAATATTTGTCATATAGAAAAATAAGAGGGAGATGTGGAAGCTTCACCCAAATAGGGATTATTTTGGGTGTTTCTTTAGCTTACTTAAAATCCATAAACCAATGGTTCAAATAAAAACCTCTTGCACACATAAAATATGGGCCACTTGTGAAAATCATATGTTATCCTATTTTAGCTCAAAGAAGAAGGCATATAATCCTCTTCCATAGAACCAACTGCTCATTATGCCCTTTAATAAGGGTTTTAAATGAATATCAATCCAATCATCCATGGTTTTGGGTCTAGGCCAAAAATCCATAAACTTCCCAACCAACACTCTCTTAGAAAAATCTAGAGCCTTTTTCCTCAGACACTCATGGTTAAAGACTACTTTGGGAGCTATATTTATTTTTTTCACAAAATAGGACCGAGGAGGCTTAGCCATGCCCTGTTTGACAACTAAAATTTCTAAAACATGAAGAAAATTGAGTTCAAAATCAAATTAAATAGAAGGTTACCTTTTTTAAGCTGAGATAGAAGATCTAACATAACCTCCACTCCAACAACCATACCTCCTAGATCACCAGTGGACATTTCCATAACAATCATTACCACACCATGTAAATTGTGCCCTAAGTGTTTTTTTTAATTTATGGCATAATTTATTTTCTCCAATATTTTTCCTAGATAAGATCCTTTTATCCACCACTTTTTTCAACCTAAAAAGCTTTTGGAGTGAGCTACATAAGGAAAAAACATAAACAAAAGACAACATTACAACAAGTCAATGGTTGGAGTATTCCAAACAAGTATATGAATGGGAAAATGAAAAAGGCACACCTACAGTAAATGTTAGAGACTAACTTTTCAAAACTAAAGGCATCATATAAGGGTTAAATAAACTAACAATACATAATGCTTAGGACATAAACAATGTCGGATAATTTTGCACATACCATTTATTCTATGCCATTGATGCTTACTCTAACACTATTATTCAACATGTTGGCATATCATGCAAGTAAACTTGTGCACTCACCCAGGGTATCAAGAGAGATTACCAAGCCATGGTTGTGTTAGTCATGAGAATATGACATACTAACAACCTTGATCGCTTTATATGATACAAGCATAAAGTGACACTTTGTCATTCATCACATGCATAAATATAAATTTGTCATATAGAAAATCTCAAGCCAACATTTGGATGTTTCAAGAGATGAAAAAATGACATTTATAGGCTCAAAATTTAAACTCAAACATAAACATCATTAAAATATATAAACACCAAGATAATGACCATAAGATAAACATTGAATCTCTTCTCATTAATGTTAAAGTTACGTGTATTCTTCCAAATCATAGTATACAAGAAACAATATTGTCCAACAACATAATAACAATATAACATAAGTGTCAACAACAATAGTATCAACTTAAAAGCATAAAAACTTATCACTAACAACACCATCTACCAGTAACAATAACTTAACACATCACATCAATAACTTAACAACATGTCAACAACAACACTCTCAACAACCTATTCTATCAATCAAGGTGGTATTTTATAGGTGCAAGCCAACATTTTGTAGTTACATGTCATAAATATGTGCTTGATAAACATTGAAAAATTATATAAATAACATAATATAACTACTTATATTTAACTTCATTCTAACAATTTCCCTAGATGCATGCCATGCCACACTAGATTTGCTCCAAACCTATTAAGGTAAGGACTATCTTAAATAAGACATACTTAAAGACTTTTTCTACTAGCTTGGACTAGTGCTCATTATATTTCACTCTATGGTTTGTGAAACCTCCTTCCCATTCACTACATTCCTTGTTACTTATTGATCGTTATGTTTCCATTAGCACATTCCAAGACATGGTCAATCTTTCGTTAGGTGCTCGCATGTTTCTTGGTACATCTATACAACCTCACCCTCACACACATCTGATTTGATTACATGCTACTAATTTTTTTTGTAATTTGGGTCTCATTTGCTTTAATTTTGTCTTATGCCCCTTACATTTGTGCATCAAGTTTCCAAAATTTGCACATCATTTACACACTTCATATGCTATACCAAAATCTGCATAAATTTATATTTGGCGAGAATTGGGGGCTAACATCACCGCACACTAATTTGATTGTCCTTCCTCAGGAGAATCTTCTAAAAATTAATGTCTATCAAAAATTTAGGTCCATCCCTATGGACCTATTATTTAAAACTAATCCATATAAAGAGTGCCAATTTGTATCACCTTTATTTTGGTTACCATTTTTGTGGATTACTTCTTGAGCCTAGAGGTTGATCCTATATTTCCTTTACTTTTAGTTTGACCACCCATATTTCTTGGCCTACCCCCTCCATCACCTCTTTAATGGTGTTATCTTCATCCACAACCTTGTACTAGAGAATATAAAATCTATTTTATATCTCCCATACTCCTCTATTTTCTCTCTCAGGTCATCTGCATCATTAAGGATTTTGATCCTCTTAGATCTATCTTTAGTCTCAAAAACTTGTGCCTCCAATTCCTTTTATTTTTTATGATCATCAAGTTAACATGTGTTAATTATCTCGGTTTAACATGCAAATTTCAAAAACATTTTTTTATACCAATTTTGATTATTTTATAGGTCAAACAATAGTTTTTCATAGTTTTGTAATTGTTCATCAAGTTATTTCTATGTTCTAAATTTTTCATCATGTTCTTCTTCCTAAACACTTTTACTTTTGCCTTTCTTTTTTAGAAACTAGTTAACCATTAAAACCAATTTATCAATGTCTCTCAAGCCCTCTAGGTCAATGTCATCCATAATACTTAGGTCTGCTTAAGAACCCATGCATAAAGTTTTATGACCTTTAGTTCCATAATTATTAGCTTTTGCTCTACCACTATGTGTTTTTTATCCACTTCCTTTGGGTTCTTTTTTTTAAGTCCTCGTAAATGAGCTATTCAAGATATTTGAATTTCGTATCTCTATAGCTAACTACATTAACACACATTTTGACTATACTTATGTCATTTTTGTAGGGTCTATATGCAAAAATTTCATTTCTTAATCCATCGTATATGGTTCCTTGTTTATGCAATGTTTTGGTGCTTCAAAGTTGGTTCATCCAAATGAGGGTCCAGTATAAATGATACTTTTTTGCATGGTTACTCATAGGCACTTTTATTGCATAATAAATTTTATTTACACATAATATTTTTAAACTTTATCAATTACTAATGCTTTTTCTTTTACACAAACTCGTTAAATCTGAATCTCTCTGAGTGCACACCTTAAAGGGTGCATCAGGAAAGGAGTTGGCAGACCTTTAGTGCTTCATAAGATTGTTGGTCCCTATACCACCACCTAAAACCATCACAAACTACTCTTATTTGATTCCCTGAGCATTAAAACCCTACTTGCACACTCTTAAGTAATTCATTGCCCAAAATAGCCCCTATATAAGAAAAAAAAATCACCACTTTTCTTACGACATCAATTAGGTCAACCCTGTTCTAGGTTTAGCACATGTTACAAAACTCTATCAGCCTAAGCTGACATAGTTTGAGACCTAACTACTATATTTCCCACCTAGCAAAGTCGATCAAGCCAACTTCATTAGCTAAATTCCTAGGAAGGTTTAGGGTCAATCCATGGTTATACATACCCCCTCAACTTCATTTCTAAATAGAGGATCATTCAATTGCACATCATTATTGTTGGCTAAGTTAGTCACCCTTGGTCATTGTATGTTGAAACAATGTTTTGAGTTGTCTAACCTTATTCATGAAGTATTTTGTAAGTAGTTTAGCAAAGTTTAAGGTAGCTTTAGATATTGTAAGGTTGTTTTGCAAAAGTTAAGGTATAATTGATCCATGGCAAAAATAATGATATAGTGATCTTCTAAGATGGCATGGTGTTGCATAATGGATACTGCATTAGAAACAAAGCCAATGAAATAATTTTTTTGTCTTTATAAACATTTTGAAGAGTTTAAGGTACTTTTAGAGAGATTAAGGTTTCACTTATTTTGGTTCTATTACTTGTAACAAAGTGACTTACTTGTGGAATATCAAGTGTGAGGTGTAAATACCATGGTAGAGGTCAAAGGGGGTCTTTTGGGGTCATTTAACACTTGTTTAAGAGCATATTATATATCATTTTGTTCATAAACCCAACCAAGAGGTGTCAAAGCTCCATTTCTAACGTACATTCACTCTTGGAACCTTTTTATTCATTGTTTTAACTCCAAACATAAAATGACATTATGAATAGAAGGAAATGAAGGTAGAGAAGGTGTGTGGTATGTTACACCATCATTGTAAAAGTTAAGAGGAATTCCATTGACATTTGGTATGTAACTACAATATGATATTTTGGAGCAATAAACAAGTTTTCTTGATGAAGACAGGTCTAGAAGTGAATATACAGTTTTAAGCTTGTTAGGAGGCCTCATTGAGATGGTTTTCAAAGTAAGCATGGTCCCCTAAGCCTCTCCACAACCTCCTTAAACCTACTCACGTTAAAAACCATGCAGAGATAGAGGTTGTATGTCTAAAAAGAAAAAAAAAACACTTGATATCTCCATCAGGTCATTCACAAGAGAAGAAGAGTCATTTTGATGAAGTTGATTCATAAAAAAGGAGATATACTAGGAAAAATGCTCTTAGGAGAATAATACCACTCCTATTCCCTTAAAATCTATGTCAATATTTTTGGGATTAGGGGACAAAGCTCTATGAATCATTGTTAACAAGTTAACTGCCTCTCAAACCCTATTAAACCCTAACATCTCAATTTTCCTCTTTTAATGACATGTTTGTGTTTAATGAATGCATGGTAAAGGTTTTAAAGCATCTCCTATGGGTCTAAAGGTCCTTGAAACATCAATATTAAGACAAACTCCCAGTGATCATACTTTTACTAACAATAAATTTTATTATTATGTTGGTGTTGACATGATAGGCAAGGTTGTTTAGGGTTTGAGGTGTTTCCCAACATGAGGGTGATTGAAATCAAGTGTCAACAATGTATCTAACCTTTAAAAAGTACAATATATTCTCTAACACCATCTCCAAGAAAGCATCCAATGCATGTATAAGTGAAATGTGAAGGTACATGTTTGTAAATGTTGAAAAGATAAAAGTTTTGGGTCAAGTTGATATTGTTAAGAGGTTTTGGGATTATTAAAAGGGTAAAACGCATGGTCTAAATATTCAAAAATTCCTCACATCCCATTAAATGTTTCCCCAATCATGTAATCATCTCCAAAGTGGCTTTCTAGGATTGGTTCAAGAACACAAGCCTGAAATAAGAGAAGATAATCCTATGGGAGGGAATATTTGATGTTTTTGGGAGTGATCCATATGAGGTAGGGATTGAGACAATTATGGAGAAGTTTATGGAAACTTTTAACAACATAAAATAATTTGAAAAACCTTTTATAATCATCATTGCTAAGAAGTTGTTGGTGGCAGGCTATGAAGGCCATTGATCTAATGCTCTTAAACAAGGGTTCAAGTGTGAAAAAGCAAGTAATAGACCTGAAACCAAAAGTGAGGTATCTAATACATTATTTGGATATTTATAATGATAATAAAAATCCCAAACAAGTCCAATATTTTCTCCCCTACACTAATCTCCTCTAAGACATGTTGCAAGCAAGTGAGATCAAGGTCAAGATTAATGTTGCAGGTGTAGGCATGAGTTGAAATGATAAATATTGAGTTGAAATTGAGGTTTTTAGGTTTGTGATGAGTGTGAGGTACCATAGGGAAGGTTTTAATAATAATTTTGTAGGTGTTCATGAGAAGAAACCATCATTTGAAAACCATGAGAGTCAAAACCCCTAAACTGCCAAAAAAACCCAACCATGGCTAAATCAAGGCTTAGGGCCATTAGGGAGGTCAATTGATTTTGAAAACCATATAAAAAATTAATTGTACATGTATCATACTCAATTTTGGAATTTACAACCATAAACAAGCATGAAGAGACCTTTTTTGCTCAAAACACCTGTCTTGACCTTCACCTATAGGCTTGCAAGCTCAAGAAGGTCATTTTTCTCACATGAGAAGTTGGATGAGCAAGTGCATGGAATAAAATGACATTATGGGATGATTATAAGGTACATTAACTACAATTTCATGGCATTTTTCAATATATTAAGGGCTTATACTTTATGAACAATCATGAAGAAGGTGAACATCTCAAAACTACCTTTATTGCCCTCAAAGACCTTGATGACTGTAAATGGTCCTTTAGGTTACTCAAATGCACTTTAAACATCTTTAAAACCCATTAATAAAATATATAAGCATCATTAACACCTGTTGGATAAATAATCTTGGCACATTTGGAGTAAAATCACAAGGAAGTGGTCTAAAACTACACTTTTTAGGCATAATTTTATGTTTTTGGTTGTGTGAAAGCTTCTCAACCAATTGAAGAGACCTTCTAGGCCTAGGAATAAGTATAGTGACCTTTAAAAACCCATTCAAGAGACCTTCATGATGATTTTATAGGTTTCAAATCACTAAACCAAGCCAAGATGTAGACTTTTCCTTGCTTACATTGAAATGATGAAGTTGCAAACCTTCTAAAGGTCAACAATGGCAACAAATAACTTCATGACACCCATTTAGACATATAATGACATAAGTAGAGTAATATTCAAGTCATATACAAGCATATTCCAATGGCTACAGGTAGATTTAAAGGGCTTATACATAGGCAATCCATTGGCTTCAAAGTGTTAAGAGCCTTTAAAGACAAATACATGCCTCTATCAACTATTTCAAACTTATTCCAGGGTAATTTCACTATGCACCAGGTTTTTATAGGTAGTGATGAAGAAGGCATCTTGGTAAACCTCACTCTTACCTATAAGAATTCTATAGAGGAGTATCAAAGGCTATTTTTAGTTAAGTTCTATAAGAAACCTCACTCTTACCTTGTGATAGTTGAATATGCTCTTTATGAACACCCACAACTCTATCTAAACATCTTACTAGTAGGCTGATACATAGATAACCACTTCAAGATGGTCTATAAGCTATGTATAGGTTTTATGATATTATACAAGACATCCATGGGGTTGACAAGATTATTATGGTAGTCTTCAAATAAAGACTAAACCTTAGATGAAGGGGTAGACTTGTCTTCATTGCATTCTTTTTGATCTATTATAGCAAGGAATTGTACCGTTGTGGGAGAGTTCTTTAGGTTCTCCCACTTTCAGCTATAAGCGTGGGAACAACCTCAAGATGTGGGTTTTCTATAGTGAGGTTAAACCTCTAGGATTTTTAAATAGGCTAGTTCTTCTCTGGTGGATCACCTAAACTACTATTGAAATGAAGTTTCACGGGAAAAGGGTTAGGAAGGGGAAACAGGGCTCCTAAGAAAGCTAATAGGTAAATTTAAATGGACACTCATCTACGCTCAAACCCACACTAGATTAGTCATGAGGTGACTTGGACTTACACGATCTTAGGATCAAGATAACACATGCTAGAAGAGGTTCAGGGAAAACACTAATCTGAACCTGAAAAACATGAAAAGACTTCAAAGAGGCAAGCAACAGGTTAATAGATTAGGAATACATGCATTCACGAATCCACCAAGAAACAAGCATAATAAAACACTAATTAAAGATAGGAAATAGGTAAAGAAATTGAGTCTCATTACATTCAAGAATAACCAAGGGAGCATATTTTTGAAAATGCCTCAATGAGTATCCATCTCCCAATAAGATGACAAAAACTCTAAAAATTGAGAACCCTCTCAAATGGAAAATTGCTAGATATATGTAGAGAAGGAAGAGAGAGAGAGAAGCCATATTGTAGAAAATAGAGTGGAAGAAGACATCATGAGTTACTGATGATTGCTGACTATTGTTGTCATCCTTGCTAATCCATGAGATGTGTTGCCCAAAATTTCCATAGAAATATCTCCTTAAGCCACTCCCATGCATCTAAGTCTCTTTGGGTGAAGCTAAGAAAAGTTGCATTATGGGTAGTTAGACGTCTCTTCTTAACATGACTGAATTTATCTTTGCATTTATAATAGCATGATGATCCTCCTCTTTACATGTCTTGTAAGAGAAAACATGGTCTCCATGTGTTAAAGATCTGGCTGAACCATGTTGGTCTTTATGTTTGAACAACCATTTATTGGGAGAGAGAGCCATGTTGAAGATGAAGGCCTTGCATTAAATCTTTAGCTACTAGCTTCCATTGATCATTTGGACTTCCCTTTTATATTGATTAACCATTGGATGCTACCTTGGATCCCTGACCTACACCGTGGATCTTCCCATCATGGACACATGTGGACCATCAAATTCTCTACTAGCTGGGTGCCTCTGAGCCACTTGGTAGCCTCTCATTTGTCTTTACCATGACTCTAATGCACTATCAATCCTTAGAATGTGCTATTAGATCAAGATTATTAAGCCATGCATAATTGGAAACACAATTTACTCTTTGTTGTGTATTTCAAGTTTTTAAAGCTACTTGACTTATGAAGCTTTTCAAGCTGAGCCACTAAAGAATCCTGGTTTACTCCTTGCTGAGTAATTTCAGCTTTCTGATCTCTCCTACTTTGGACTTTGCTTTCTCCTTTACTTATGAAAGTTTTCCAAGTAAAGTCTTGGAGAAACCTGATTTACTCTTTACAGAGTAACTCAGGTTTTTCAAGCTTACATACTACAAATTTATCCATCTTGAAGTCTTCAGGATTCTATGCGCTTCTCCTTCTTTAGGCAAATTATCCGAAAGAATTCCTTTGAACTTTTTGTTCGCATCTTTTTTTTAACCTTTTTTTCTTTAGGATTATTTTCTTGAAGGAATTCTTTGTTCCTTCCTCCTTTCAAAAACTTCCCCTTGGGCCAAATTCCTGAAGGAATTATTTTAGACAATTTGTTCAAAGGAATTCCTTCGGACTTTTTATCCACATCTTTTTCTTGCACCATTTCCCATGGGCAAAAGTCTGCGACAATTGCCTTTAACTTTTTATAAAAGTGCCTTTTAGAAAATTATTATGTGGTCCTCCTAAAATAGTCCTCCCACCAAAAAGAAGTGCCCTTTGGCTTTTGCTAATGATCTTTGGAGTATTCCTTGGAGAAGACTTGCTATTTAGAAAACTCAAGAAGCACCTTCAAGGACCAAATCAAGCTTTTAATGTCTCCTTACTTTGGGTTTTTTACAATTGATTACTTATAAAATGGAGAAGTTGTGCTACCCCAAAAACCCAAAGTTGTCACTGTTAGAAAACTCAAAGACTTCTCAATGCGAAAACCCAAACCCTTTTGCTTAAGACTAATTCAAGGTTTTTAGAGCTTGCTACTTACTACTTTATAACTTTGGCATGATGTAACTTAAGAAAGCACTTAATTCATGGGTTGCCAAAAGTTTGAAGTCTCCCAAAGGCTTGCCATTCTCTTCTTGAAAGTCCATCTTTTCATACTGAGGCAAAATTTGAAATGGGGGCCAAAAAATGGCCAACAGGATCAAACAAGCTTAAACATGAAATTGGTGGTTCTAAGAATAGAGATCATAGTATGAATAGGTTTATGCCTCAAGTCTCATTCTAACCAAGATGAAAAATGCATTGAAAGAGTCATGAATGGTGTATAAAGATGCTAAGGAGAGTAAGTGAACCATGTATTAATATCCAATCTTGTAACTCCTCAATCAAGAAAGGGTAGTTTCAAAATAATAAAGGTGAGTCAGATGAGGCCAAGAGCCACTTCTACACCACCTCTCATGATACCATCATCAAGCAAAGATAACACATGTAGAAGAAGAGTCATAGGATCATTTTCACCTTCCATTGCAATTTTAATTAGATTCATGATAAATGACATTCATAATGAACTATCTACACATCTATCCTCTCTCTCTTTTCCATTCTTCTATATAAACTCCTAAAAAAGACATTGTAAGGGATCCTCCATGTTATTATGGCGAAGCCCTGCTAAAATTGATACTTGTTGTTGCTTTTGAAGTGAATATAAGTTGTTTATACCTTTTTCATCTCACATTTAGTGTTTTATGGTGAATTGTTGATGAATGATAGTGTTGATATTTAATATCTTTGCATTTATCCTCTTTATTCTTGCCTCTTTGTGAGTACATCATCTTAGTTTAGGTCATATGGTGTGTGTAAATTAGTTTTTAAAATGTTAAGTGTGGAAGACCTTTACTAGTGTCTCCTTCTATACATCTTGATTGTCCCTCTTAACTGATGTATCAACTATAACCTCCATATTGAAATAATTATGCCAGGAACACTGTTTGGAGTTATGTGATTAGATTCAACCTTGTCTTAGCTTTGTTATCAACCCATATACAAGAGAAGGAGACCTGTAATTTTATGGATAACCCATTTTTCTATTTTCTTTCAACTTTTTCTTTCCCTTTTCGTTACAATTTGAGTAGGTGTAATGATAATATGGGTGTCGCATCAAGGGAGCCAACCCTATCTGGAAGTTCTCTTTGGTCATAGGCCACCCACAACCTTATATAGTTCCCATTGTGTTAATTGAGTGATGAGACTTGAAACACTTTCTCAGAGGGTGCAACTTAAAGTGACAATAATTACTTCGCACAAATTTGTTTATACAATCAATATGAGGTTTCATTGCTTAGGTTTTTGCCTTAGAGAAGTATCACTTGTCTTATGAATGTCTTTGATGCATAGGATACGTCTTGTAGCCTATATTTAATTTATCCTTGTGATCCTTAAAATCCAAAACAACCTCTTGCAAAGCACCATTGGCCAAGGGAGAGATTGAGGCACAATGGGTTCACTTCAACAAGGTAAGTATATTCCTACCCCTTCATATTTCAATAAGTAGATAGTATAGAGCTAATATATTGAATTATATATCTCCCTATTTAAATTATTTCTATGTTATAGGATTATCTTTGCATTTTTTATCTTCCCCATTTATGCCACAAGCTTTGGTGAACACTATATTAACTTACATATTCATTTACTAGATTAACTTGTAAGTTTATTTAGTAGATTAGCTTGCTTATTATTATTACATTCATAAGACATGACTAGGGTTATCAAAATATGACATTTAATTAGAGGTCTTGAAAACCTCTCCTTTGCCATTATGTGACAAGATATCCCTTAGTGTAGGTTTAATGTATCCATTATTAGTCAAGACCTCGATATAAATGTATTTATAAACAAACTTGTTAGTTGATTACCTTTTATGAGCTTGAATATTATTGAGTAAGATGAGTTACATATATGTCTAATTTTGATTGCATACATTCTGGTGAACCTGACATTAATCTAACCTTTGAAAACTTTTAGCATTTCTTTATAGATAACGGGATCAACCCTGTCAACCTAGTTTAACACTCTTAAGTATAAGTTTTCATACTCCATCAACCTTGTCGACCTAGTTTAGTTCTATGTGTAGGTTTTTATAGCTTCGTCAACTTAGTTAACCTAGTTAATTCATCTTTTTATAGGTTTTCCAACTGAGTTGATCCTATCAACCATGTTCAACCTCTTACATTCAAAATTTCTAGTGTCACAAAACTAGATCAATCTAATCAACCTCCTTTATTTTTTGTCTTCAATATTTAACTAAATCAATCTATTCGACTCTCTTATTTTTTATAATTTTTATTATATAACTAGGTCAATCAGATTGACATAATTCTATTTTTTCAATCATTTACTAGTTTTATTTATACTAAGTTGACTAGCTCAACTCTATCTAGATATTATCTTCTACCTTTGCAGATTTAAATTTACACCTAGATAACACAGTTTAAAATAATAACTCAATATTTTTAGGAAAACTACTACTATTGACATGATGGATTGCACCCTATGAAGGGAGGCTTAGCCCTCTTCATCCACGTGACATAATGGAGACATCCCTCTTGCTGTGGGTGGCAAACATAAGGGATAAATCTCTAGATTAGGGGCTAACTCCCTTTGATGCACCTTAAGGCCCTAGATTTCATACTGCTAATAATTGGGGGGGGGGGGATGAAAAGAGAGAGAAATACTAAAATTAAAACCTAAACTAAAGTGGTGATGCTCCAAAATGGTTGGTTTACTCAGCTTTGACATACACTTTACACTAGGGAGAAGTAATCATACACTTCATTCAAATGAGAACCTTTCTTGCATTAGTGTTTCAACAATGGATCCTATGTAGATACAGGGAGGAAGAACTACCATAGGTGTTATAAGACACACTATGGATAGCCTATTCACATGCACCTATACTTTAAGCTGGACACTTCTTGTTGACCTGTAAGAGAAGGAATCACAATACACTAGATATGTTGGAATAAACTTATGAAAGCATGAAAAGAAAATGACTTAACAAAAGATAAAACCATAGACATATGCAAAAGTGCAAGCTCAAATGGAGGTAAAAATGCTTCTTTTGATTCAAGGTAAATTCCTTCAGGGCTTTGCCATACAAGCTAACATATAACTTCTTAAAATGAGAAGCTACAAATATATAGATAACTGGAAACAAGATGGCTGACAAATCTAGGAATGGAAACCCATGCTGAGTTAAACACTTCTACAGAGACCAAAAGACCATGCTGCTATCACTTTCTTTGAATTTCCTATGGGAGCCATGTTATAGGCTATCTAAATCGCCATTTTTATTGTCCTTGGGCTACAAAATCATAGGAGACCATCCCCAATAATTGACAAGGCCATTTTGAGTTGTGACTAAATATGCTCTCTTCAATATCTATATGTGACTTGGATGCACATTAATGGTGAAGCATGAAAACATGGGATGCTGGTCCCTCTAGTTCGAAAACCAATCTATTTTATTGGTTTTTGATAGATATATTTCACCAAATTTATTGATTCTCCTTACTGAGTCATCTATGCCACTTGTCTTGGTCTGAGTGGTCATTGATTCTATCTTTTGTCTTTGTCAGTAGCTATAACTATTCCTTGTTTTGTCTTTTTTGCTTTCTCTTTGCCCATGTCTTATCTCCTTCCTTCGACTTCTCCTTTGCCTTGGCCTTTTCTTTGCTTTCTCTTTGACTTATCAGGCCTTCTTTGTCTTGGGCTTTTTATTGCGCTTTCCTTCAGACAAAATGTCTGAAGGAATTCCTTTAGACATTTTATCTAAAGGAATTCTTTCTTTTGATTGCTTTATTCCTGATGGTCATGTGCCCCTAGCCTTTTGTCATTGTTCTTCACTTTCTCAAGGTGCCCTCTACAAGGGCTCTTTGTGCCTCGAAATGCCCCTTCAAAACTTTTGATTTGGTCCTACCACCAACTAAGGTGCCCTTCGAAGAAAATCCATGCCTTTGGTGAGCTGTAAAGACCAAATTAGATCCTTCACTTGCTTTTACTTATAAAAGCCAATAAGTAATACACCTACACAAACTTGAATTGCACTAGATAGACCATTTTGGACTTCTTATGAACTCTTACTTTGGGTTTTGCTTCAAATTCAATTCATAAAACAAACAAGTAAAGACACTTAAAAAACTTGATTTGATCTACCAAGACCAAATCAGGTTTTAAAAATGTCTTTATTTATAAACCTTTATAAATAAAGATGTTTGCAAAGTTCAAATTACACCGTAAGGACCAAATCAGGTTTATCAAGTAATTTGACTTATGAAAATTTCACAAGTAAAGTCATTTGGAAAACCTGATTTGGTCTACTGTAGGTGAAGTAACTGCTCCTAACAAATCCAAAATGCACTTGGCTAAGAAAATGAGGAAAACACTTGAATTTTTCTCAGGAAAGGTCTGGTAGAGAACATTTTTCATAAGGTAGTAGAGGGATGATCTAGCCAAAACATGAATTAGATGATTTTCCAAAGAAAAAGGAGGGGGTGCCCAATTTTGGCTTGCAAGACCAAAAATTGGTCAACAACTACATTGACTTAGTCGACTCTATATTATCTATTAGGTTCATTATAACTAGATTAGTAATTTCTCTTTGTCAAATTTTAAGTGAATTTATTTTCCCACTCTTAAAAAAAAAATCAATACCATCATTACCAGTTTTTCATTTCTATAAAAATGTACCTTTATAGTCAACTAAGTCAACCAACTCAATTTAGTTATTTATCTATTTTCTACCTAAAAAACTAAGTCAAATTTCTTGACTTCGTCTATTTTGCCTTGTCTTCTAATAGATTGAGTCGATCAGCTTGACTCTTTTATGTTTTGTTTGTACAACTTGGTCGACCAAGCTTTGTCATGTTTGTATTTCTTCTTAGATCAAACAAAGAGAATTAACCTACATTATTAGTAATTAAACTCACTTTAATTTTTAGTTGGATACCTATTTATTTACTTTACAAAAGTTGAAAATTAGTTTTTGCAACTTTGATGTTCACTCTTATTTTCACTTTGTTTAGCTTTCCCTAGAAACTATGTACCAATAGTTTTAAAACTACTTAACTACTATTATGAAGGACTACTCGATATTATATTTAGGGTCATTGTTTATTGTTTACAAATTATTTGGTGTGAGGGGATTTCCCCAATAGTCATATCCATAATATGGATCTAAACATTTAGTTTCCCCTACCTCACGGTATTTCAAAATAATCTAGTACTTCCCTTTTTATTAATTCTTAGGAATCCAACCATCTATTTATTTATGTGGTGCATCGATTAGTGGTTAACACTAAAAATCTTCTTCCATATTACCCTTAAAATTGGGTTTAGTAGGATATGGGAATGGTACTTCCTCCATAGTCAGTACTCTAAAATATTGAGTTGACACTATCTAACGGACAAGTATTTTTGAAATCCTACACTTTCAATCAAAACCTTCAGTACAACTTCCTAATATTCTTTTCAAATAATTAATTAGCTTATACATTTCATTATTTATAGTTGATTTTCACTATTCTATGTTGTATTATTAACTTATATTATCTAGCATTGATACAAGGTTTGTATTGTGTGTTGTAATTAGATCGACTAGCTCAACCTAGTTTTCTGTGTGTTTAGCTTTATTTTCTTTAATTAGAACTAAATTTTTTAGATTAAAACCATTTTAATTTTTCATGGATTATATAACTTAGTTGACTGACTCAACCTAGTCTATTTTAGACTGTTCTATTTTTTCTTCATGTAGAACTCATTCGACTAGGTTGACCCAGTCTATAGTAGACTGTTCTATTTTTCCTTCCTACATAACTCACTCAACCAAATTGACCCAATATTTTTCAAATTATTGTATTTTTTTAATTCTTATAGAACTTAATTGACTAGATCGATCCAATATTTTATATATTGTCATGTTTTTCTTTCTATCTAACTTCATCGACTAGCTCACCTTTATCTTATTCCATATTTTTTAACCACTTAAATCTTTCAAATCCATTAGTAAGTATTTAACTCAATAATTTCATCATGCAACATCTATTTGACAATGCCTAAGAGAAAAATTAAACCAACATGATGAGTTTCACTAATCCTAATAAACTTACTAAGACACATTTTGTGGTAACTAACCTAGATCTTAGTAGTATTCATGTTATCACTAGAACTACCAACTATAAGACTCCTCCCTATGAAACCACCCTTAACCTTTTATTCATAAAAAATGGTAGAAGATGAAAGTGACATTGAATATATAGCTAAAATGATCCTCTTCATCGATGAAAATCCTCAACATAGAGGTAATGATCCTACAATCATCTATAACGCCATGATGGGACCTTATATTGGATAATGCCATTCACCTTCACCTAGATTTTCTATAGGATTTAGGGCAAGTCATTTTATGACTTATATCACACATTTACCCTCTCTCATGCCTCCCTCTAATAGTATAACATCAGTTGCCATGCCTTTTTTCACCTCCATGCCAAGTATTTCTACAAACATGACAAGTGTGACTTTTAGTGGGTCTACTCAAATCACCTATACTAATACCCAATTACATACAACTATTAATACATCTAATGTTACTTTTGATTCTCACACCACTAGTACATCTCATGCTACTAGTATATCTCAAACCCTTAATACCTCACATAATACTAGTCAAAACACTATTCAAACTAATCAATTACTATTACAAATTCTCAATAAAATGGCCACCTTTCAAACTAATAATGGCAACCAAATGATGAAAATGCAAAACTAGTTATTGCATTTTCAAAACCAACCTCAACCTACTTTATAGGGATCACAAAATCCTAATTCTCCCCCACCCCCCTTAGAGATGCACATGGTAACCTTATACCACAAACCCCACTTATTAACAAAACTATTAAACACTTACAAAGTGAACCTCTTGTTCCTCAAATTACAAATGTTGACATAGGTGGCATAGTTCCTGTTGCCACCAAATATCTCACCCTAGAAGAGGGTGTTCAATCCTCTTGCAGATTTGGGCAACATGGGAACACTTCCAAGTATGTGGGTGTACCTATAGTAGAAGTGAGCCTTTAGATTTTAAGGGCTAGTTCCTTGAATGTATCTTGAAGTGATTTCACCTATGCTAATGCTTGCTTATGGGAGAAGAGTTAGAAGTTGCATGAAATAAACCTAATATAAGGGGTTAATACACTAAGATGTATTTCATATGACCATCATACTTTTTTGCACTAATAAACAAGGCACACAAACTAACTTCTAAGTCCTATGGATCCTAACATGAGTATTTCAATATGGAGGTGAGATGTATGAGATCTATCCTGGGTAAGTTAACTGTAGGCTAGTTTGAAGCACTAAGGCTTATTGTACACTTCAAATATAGGCTCATACACTTGAAAACACTCCATATGACCTATTAGAATGGAAACTCCTAAAAAAACATGAAAGTATAAGGTAAGAAAGGATAGAGAACAATCACTTTGCATCACCATACATCACTTGCACACTCAAATAATTTTTTAAGAACTAAAAAATTTAGATTTGTATTAATTTTCAAAGGCAAAATATTATGTCATTAGAGTAGGGCTTCACCATATATGGAGTGGAACTTCTTTTACAATAACTCAAGGGCTATATTTATAGAAAAGTGAAGCAAGAGAGAGAGGGAATAATGCCTTTGAGAATGAAGGAAAGCCCTCTAGATCAAGAAGTGAGGTGGAAGCCTTTGATTACCTTCCTATTTGCGTGTCTTTTTTAATAAACAAATTTTGTAATGTCCCACTAATCCTCGAGATCCTTTTATTGGTTGAGAGTGTTTTACTAGAGACAAGGGTTTGTTTCATTATGATCAAGTCTATTTGACAGAATCAAAGCCCCTAACTACCTCTCCAAGTACCAACGCACCACCTCGAGACCTTAAGTCCACTCGCTATGATTATGAGGATCAAATCCTTGAATTCTGATACTAACAAACATGCCATGTCTTGGGAGACAGAGTACCTGCTTTTTTGATGATGGGCACCCTTGCATTTATATTCACCCATTTCCATATTTGGATCATAGGTCCCACCTATAGATGGAAAACCAATCTAAAGACATTGGTTTTCCCTATAGCTTTTATATTAAATGGACCCATGGATCATTTATCACCTTCTATATTATAATAGGTTCAAATAAACCTATTATATCTCTGTGGGTACCAAGAGTTCATTATACAAAAATCTTTCTTTAACCTAGAGAACCAGTCACAAAAAAGAACCCTATAAGCTCTAACTTTTCAAATCAGCGATCAATAAGCTCCAATGGTGGTCCCTTCATATTCTCCATGCTTGAATACATCAATTAAACCATTTTATGGCATTTGAATGAGCTTTAATGGTATCAAGAAGACCCTACAAAACCTTGCTTTCCATGGTTGAAAATGGATTCTTGATCTCTATTGAAAACCTTGGGCTCACCTTCACTCTAATTAGTTGTCAAAAATCTGACTTGGCTCATTGACACATTGACCCAACTCACTCTATTGATTTACCTATGCATGAATACCCATGAACCGTCGATCTTCTATTAGTCGAATTTACTTGTGCCACTTGTCACACACCCATTCACCCATGAGATTCACTGACCATTTTAACTCACACCCACCATTAGATCCAAAGGTATGTAATGCAAACCATTGATCAATTAGGACCCATTATTTGAAAGCCAATGATTAGTCGATGGTCTTAAAATTAATAGTCTATAGTATGCCATTTGACATTTATGTGATCATCATTGATGGTTGTGTGACCATCAAAATTAAGCTCAAAAGGATTGTCTTTCTCTATCTTTAAATTTGATGTTTGTGTGACTATCATTCATCATTCCATAGAACATTATTGACATCCCATAGACCATCAAATTTAAACACATATATTTTTCACTCGAGCTTTAATTTGACATCTATGTGAACGTCCCATATTGTTGATTCATTTTGATCAGCTTTAAAAGATTGGATCTTGAAGCATGAGAATTATGAAGGCATAAATTTTTTATAAGATGTTCTCAAGGTCAAAAGGGATAAACCCATTTGATCCACTAGTCTTGGGAGCTTCTAAAGTAAAGATATTCAAAGTTCAAGAAGGTTGGTTCATAGTTGCTTCTGTGTGACATCCTGCGATGATTGAGCTCAAATGACTAAGTATCTGAAGCTTAGCAGAAATGCCCAGGAGCCCAAATTTACACATGTATAACTCCATTTACATTTTGGTATATGACCTTAGACTTGGCACATAGCAACTTGGGACCAAGGTAAACAAACCCATGTGGTAACTTTCCCTTGATTTATCCATATGTGTGAGATTTGGCCTCAACAAATTGCCCACTTACTCTTTTTACCATTGGACCCAAAATGCCTAGGTGAACACAATGAAGAACCAGATGAATACTAGGAGCTTCCTAAGTCATTCCAAGCACTCTTAACATCCCATAGGGTCTCAACAACATTCTCCATGACATTATAAAAATCCCCATACAATATTTTGGCCCTAAGGGATTGACCCATTTTGTCTTGTGGGGAAAAATGGTCAACATTTCCCAATATCTGTTATAATGGATCCACGAATCTAACTTTGCTATTAAAAATATTTGGAAATTTATATAAATACTAGGTTAAATTTAATACCTTTGTTGTCACCAAACTCTTAGCTAAAACCTTTTTAGGAGATGCTTTAGATTGGTATAATCAAATTAAAACTCATTCCATCACTAGCTTGGAGGACTTAGTCATTGCACTGGTTCATGAATTCCGAACTAGTGATCTTCCTAAAAATAACTTAGCCCACTTTATCAACTATAAATAATTGGAATCTGAAATGACATAAGTTTTCATCAAATGATGGAAAGGCTTGTCTAACACTATTGAACATAATATATCAAATGAGAACCTATTCCACTTATTCATTAATGCTCTTCATCCTAAATTACAATATCATGCGAGGACTCTTTCTCCAAAATCCTTGGAAGAAGCCCTCAACCAAGCTAAACATAAAAATTTCCTTATACAACAATTTGAGCCTTCACACCCTCCAACAGGGACTCAAATGGTTGTGAAAACTAAAAATCAACATGAAACTAATAATGGTGTTATGGATTCTTATGAATTCATACACACTATTCAAACCATTACTCCAAGCAACCCCATAGAGCATAATCTAATGCCAAATAACAACAATTCTCATCCTAGTCACACATTTTCTCAAGTGCATAATGTGGATGTACACAAACCACTTAGAAGAAATTTGAAAATGTCTTTGATGACATTCCCCATGAGATCTTGATCCTACATGCCCTATCAAACATTAGTATGATCCACAAATTTTGTTAGTTTCATGCAAATTGGGGCCATTCTCATGAAACTTGTCACTAATTATGAAACTTTTCTATGGATTATCTTTTTGGACCTAACTTTGATCATGAATCACTCATACATACATGTCAACAAACTTATAAAATAACAACTAAGGCTTATGAAACTAAAGCTAAAAATGAAGCCTTGAATCAAGCCAATGCTCACTTAGCCATTTACAAGGATCCTCTTCCTAGCCATGAAGTTAACACTAATCAACCTCCTACTACTAATAGTGTTGAAATTACTATAGATCCTAACATCAATGATGAGAATGTTATCAACATGAATAATATGAGAAGAGTAGTTTCTTATATTGATCATTATCCAACCTCTAACCATAATAATTTTTTGAAGTTCAACACTATTCAATACTCTTACCCATCCCATCTCATGAAATTGGGGCATGCGAAACCAACAAACACACAAGTATCAACTCCAACAATGCAAATCAATAATACCTCTCATACCATTGATATAAGTTTTATTCCCCCCTAAAACTAATATATTTTGAGTAGATACCTGACAAAATTCAATTGGTATTTCTTTCACTCAAACACAATAAACCACCAAAGATATAACCACATCACCTAATATAGCATAAGTACCTACAACCAATCAACCCATCTTAACCAAACCTAAAACAAACATACCTTATCAGTATAAATTTCAATGCAATTTCAACCCACCCTTAAAAGATTTACTACAACATTATGCACCTTTATCCAATAAAATTGTAACGAGTTATGATGAAAGGAACCCCATAGCTAAAATTTCTTGTCTCCCATCTCAAATCCCTTTCTTAGAACTTAATGAGAACTTCTCCTTATCATCATAATCTACTAATGCAATTATTATTTTAAATGAACATCCCTCACCCCCTACTCATGGGGCAAGAAGCTACCTTAACAGGATTTGAAGGTAGCATCCTTTAACAACGTGAATAGATGTATATCCAGATTGATGAAATAATGGACACTTCTCTTTCACTCAAATTTCTTATCTCTTTCACAATTCTCGATGAGATATTATTTCATGCAGATGACCCACCATTATTCATTAGTATACAAATAAGAGATATGTAATTCAAACATGAGTTAATCGATGAAGGTTTAGGCACTTGTGTTATTTCCCTTGATTTTATTAAAACATTAGGATATTTTAAATGCAATCTTAAATCTACACAAAGTACATACCAAGGATACAATCAAATAAAAATGCCTCCTTTAGGTTGTGTTTGGATTCCTATCATAGTTTCCCCAGTCATGGTGCGTGTGAAATTCATGATATTTAACTTTCCACTCTCTTAAAATATCTTACTTGGTCAACCTTGGATACATCACTTGAGAGAAGTCACCTCGTTAGCATGTCAATGTGTTAAATTTCCCTATAATGGTGATAAATACAAGATTCAAGGAGACACAAATCCTTGTAATTCTAAATAATTTCAAGAACAAGGTGTTTTAAAAATACCTACCCTTGAACCTCTACCTAGCATCCCATTTCATGGATCACAACATTTTAATTATCCTATCAACTCTACTAGGGGTTATAATGGTCATCCTAAATTAATAGGAAACATACCACCTAATCTTTTGATTTCAATGATGATAAACCAGATGAGATCAGTTTAAAAATCAAAACTTATAATCTCTCTCCCAACATAATTGATCAATTAACTCCTTCTATATAACCTTGATCTCATCAAAAACCATGTGATGAAATTCTAGTTACTTTAACAAAAATTAATAATTCCATTCACCATAACTCTTCGACCAATAAAATCATCGATGCATGTACTATTGACCTTTACACTCTTTATTATGATGACGAATATTATTTAGATAATCTCTTTATAGTTGGATTAACTAAAGCTAAAAAAGTTGAGATACTCAGATATCATTCTTCTTTATAACATTCTCTTAGTTCTATTCACTTAGTTACTTCTCTTGCTATGGTACCTGAAATTAGTTCTTCATCTAATGTTCACAGTTATGAGATGGAACACACAAACACTACTCCTAAAATCACTATTGAGGCTCTTTAGAGTAGGATTATGGGCTATGCCATGATGGGACCTTAGCATTTTGTTATATTCCATGATATTTCTAGTTTATTTCCTCTATAGATGTCAACTACACTATATCAACCTGCTGTGATTTCATCCCATGATGCCATCTAACCTAGTGTTGACCCTATTTTGAGTTGTCATATTGGTGATGGCATACTAACTTTTCCTAAGCTTGATCCTCTACCAACATGATGGGTAGATGAGCCTTATTATGAGATACATAAAATTATTGGTCACTGGGCCAAATATTTTTGTGCACATCAACAATAATAGGCCTTAGTTTCTTTTGTTACCATAGATAGCTAACCTTCACCATCTGCTACTAGATGTACTTGTTGCTTTCATGCTACATGTAACCATTATTCTACTCTTTACTGATAGCTTCAATAATACATTGATACACTTCATCTAAACATAACACATCCAAAAGACAAGAGTCTACCACCTCTTAAGATACTTATAAAATACATCCCCAAATATGGGGAAGTTTATTGTCTTTGAAATCAGTGTAATACACACCATATTGATCGATGTTGAGTGATTCAACAAAAAAATTGAGAATTTCCATAGCCTATGCCTTCACTGACTTAGCCTAATTCTCTAAGTCATTCATGGACAAAGGCTCCTCCTTCTTTGCAACCTATACCTTTTCATAGATCTGAAGATACTAGTCACATTTTGACACCTCTTCCTTGCATTGAGTATCCCACATAGGATGTAATTCATGAGCATAATTATTCTTCTAGCTTACCTACCTTCTCTATAGAGATGATACTGTAGGAAGTATTTTCATGACTTTATACGAAGATTGATGAGACTTTGATTAACATCAAAATTCAGCCATACAAGGATGTATCAGATGTTATGGATAATATTTTTCATGAGATTTATTAGTATTTATGAACACAACATGGTTTTCTATCACATTATTTATCAAATTATTACATGATTTGGATTTTATTTATGAGCATATATGGATCTTATGTGTTACTTATTTACATGTCTCATGGATTACTTTCTTTTCATACACTAATTTCTCTTTCATATTTAAAATTAAAATGTCTTCTTATTTAAAATTAATCTCACAGATTAATATTATTCTCATAGGCTTAATTTATTTTGCATGGTTTTTTCTCCATTTTTCTTGGATTTCTTTTTCTTATGCTTGTTATGTCATTTCCTTTAAAAACAAGATAATTATTATTGTGACGTGGTTATAAAACCCACATCCCTTTACTACCCTATCTTTACCATATGATCAGTTAGCAAGAATAATTATCACTGTATCACTACATATATAGATTTATTTTGATCTCCATTGCCACCCACCGCCCCCACCCCCCCGCTCCCCGTTTACTCCCTCTTCATACTAAGAACAAATATGGTTGAGACTTGAGATCACATGCTGGTTTGTAGGCAAGCCTAATTGTTTAGAAAAACATGTCAATATCTTTAAGTATTTTGTCTCTTATAACCAAAACCTAAAGCTCATTTGTGTTTGTCACTTCTATCACTCATGATTGGTTACTCCAAATCCGTATGGAGGAGGAATCTAAACATACATAAAAAGTTAAAAGGCAAACCATTTAAACAAAAGGCAATGATCAAAAGGTAAAAATGTACATTCAAAATTAAAAATCACACCAAAAGACATGATTCATATCTCAACATGTATCTCCTATTTCTAATCAAAGATCTAATTCCACATTTGGCCTCACAATAGAGTCGAGGTCCATTGGGGTGTGGTAGGCTAGTAGATTGGGGTATAATATTTCAAAATTATCTATAGTACTACCTAATTTCTCATGTAAGTACCCAATATTCATAGTAGATTGATGACTCTATAAGGGGTCCTAAAGAATGGGGAACATGTTGTGGGAAAGTAGGTTCATTTTAATTTATTGTATATATAACATTTATCAATTTATTTTAGTACTTCACTTATTTACCCATAATATTTTGTGCTTATTGTGAATAAATATCTTTTGCATTTGATGATCATTAAATTTTTAGTGTATTCTTATTTACCTAGTATGTCTCATGCCTACTAAGGTTTTATTACAAATGCCTATGTCATGTTTTTTCCACTCCTTAATTCATTACAACAATCCCAATACTCCTCCTTGATGAATATGTTTTGACAATTGATCATACCCATAGGGTTTTCCTTTTGTGAGTTGAAATATAAGACCTTGGATAAGACCAGTCCTTCTTCACAAATGTTTCCTTATTTCCTACAACTATTCCCAATATTACCATTTACCTCCTTGGTTTTCCCTTTGTGAGTTGTAGTATAAGACCTTAGATAGGACTAGGCTATCCTCAAAAAAATATTTCTAAATACTTACATACTATATAATTCACAAAAATAACTATCAATCTTTATATTTACATCCTTTTTTACCTACCATTTTGTTTTATGCAGTTATCAACTTGACTTGGTGTGTTTTACATTTTGATTTATATATCATTTGCATACTTTCCATCTTGATTTAGTATGTTTATCATTCTTTTTTATCTTCAATCTATTTATGCTTTACACACTTTTAACAACATTTTATTTAGTGTGTTTTTCATTTCACTTTATTTATTATTCACATTTTATACATTTCTCAACCTGATTTAATGTGTTTTATACCAATTTCATTTGTATTACATATTTTTCAAACATTGGTTGAAGTGTATTTTATAAATTATTTTCTTTCATCTATTACAAATTTCAAATCATGAGTTAGTGTGTTCTATCTCTTATTCTTTTATATAATTTTACACTTTTACATTTTTCTATCATTATTTTTAAACATGCATTTGTTCACAAATTGCTAGAAAATAATCCAACATACATCACATATTTTCTCATAGCATATAACATAAATTGAAAAAGTAAAATATATACATCCATAACATCTATGATCAATATAAAACAATAAAAATGAAAAATATATATCCATGAATCAAGTGTCTGATACAAAAAGCATGATACAATACTATAAACAACTATATGGCTATGGTCTATCGTGTCCATCTAGTGGACAAGCCACACTACCCATGGATGCCTACAATTGTCCCCTTTGAATAATTTGTTGTAATGAATCTATCTAGGAACATAAACCCTCTATCTACCCTTATAAATTAGCCACTTGGTCCTGTACACATGTTAGTTGCCCCACTATAGCCACATGAGTAACATGCTCTTTAGCTACCATATGTCAAGCCCTAGCTCTCCATTTCCCACTCTGAGTGGTAGTTATGTAATGTCTCCTCATGTATTTAGCTCTTGTGACACCTCACCAACCAACCTGAACTAACTAGCATACATTAAGGTAGATGGTATAATAGGATTAACCATAACAGTAGTATCATGATACGACTGTACACAAATCCTCAAAATATCTCTTAGATCCAGTCACCCATGGGGCTAAGGCTCATCTTTTTGGCTTTGTATTAGGTGGTATCACAAATTATGAGAGTCCCAAACATAGGAAGTCTAAGTAAAACATGTACATCCTCTAATGTGGTACTAACCTCTATAGTATCCCCATCCACCTCCCATCAAAAAGTGTTGGTTAGTCACTCCCATTCTCCTAAGAACATAACAACTAAGTCAACACTATGTGAGATCCTACACATCTCCATAATCCCACCAAAACCCAATGATGTCAAAAATGCATGATCATCTATAGTCAGTATATCTAGTAAATTGGGTAGCCATGCTGCATTTATTAAACACTAGAGCCTTTGTCACCTCTACAAAATGCCAAACAACAAAATATGTATTAGTCCTCAATCTAAGATAATCAGGAAAGTACATTGTAAAATTAATTAAAGCTATTTTTAATTCAAAAATTAACCACTTCACCAATTGATTTTTGATTTTTTCCTACCACTTTATACTATGTCAGCCACATATTAAATTATGTTGGTCAAAAATAAAAATATTATACTATTTCAACCAGGCAATAAACTATGTTGGCCATTGTTACAACATTAAAGCTACATCAACCACTTTGAATGTAGTCAACCAAATCACATAATTAAGTCAAATAACTATTATGTAGTCATCTAGGTCATTTTACTATGTTGGTCACCTATTCAAACTATGCCGACCACCTTCCTACATTATCTAATTGACTAGTATGTACATAGTTGGACACTTAAATATTATTAACTAGATTATTCCTCCCCTGCACAGTCAACCACTCATGAGCAAACTACATCGACCACCTACTATGTAGTCAACCACCCTATTATACCTTTGCATTTTGAACTGAGTCAGCCTGGATGACTCTATTTAATTTTTGTAGTACTTTTTCACCTATTTATCATTAATGCCTTAGGCATTAATGACTCATTTCACTACCTACCCAATGATCATCCTAATTCATACCCTACCCTAAAAATTCTTGGGGCAAATTCTTTTATATGGATTTAACCCAACACCTAATTTTTCAAATTTACCTTATTTTCCAATAAAATTTTCCAAATTTAAGGCATCACTCACCTGAGCCATGCTAGTTACTGCTACTATGCATCCCCTAGCTTGTGTTCCTCGTCTCCAAGCCATAGTCTCTCTTCTTACTCTTTTGAGTCTCAAAAAGCTCTATTTTTCTCAAAAAAGTAAAATTACAAATGAATAGTTTAAAATCCTATTTATATTTTAATTTATTAAAAAAATCAACTGTCAATTATTTTATGACAAATTTTGAAGTTTGCTCGTAACTATGTTTTTACTATGTTTTTTCCAAACTAAAAGATATGATGAAATACTGACAATATAGAGATTTTTTCTACATATAATACATATTTTTGTAAAAATTTCAATTTTTCTCTTATTTTATAGGTCTACCTAATGCTCTCTACATTGGATGCCTATTTATTTCTCTCACACAACTTCTATTCTATAGTAACAATGTAAGTAAAGGTATGTATTTTTCAATTTTTTCTTTTCATTTATCTTTATGCTTCATACAATAATTTATTTAGCTCAACATTGTGCATTACTATGTTCGTTTCTCGAAGAACCATTCCATGTTACAACTACATGACATATGATGAGCTTCAAGTGGGGCATATGTATACACATAATTTTATTAAAATTTGTTGATTAATGATGCTTTCTATCTTTTAGGAACCCATCGAATCTCAATCTCTCTCAGTGCATGCCTTAAAGAGTGCACTGAGAAAGGGGTTAGCAAGCCTTTTATGATTTTCAATATTATTATCCCCTATACCACCACCTACAACCATTACAAGCTACTCTTATCCAATTTCATAAGCATTTACACCCCACTTCTACACTCCCCTAAGCAATTCATTGCCCAAAATAACCCCTATCTAAGAAAAAAACCCTTTTTCACCATTTTTACTATTATGTCAACCACGTTGACCCCATTTTGGGTTTAGTGTATGTTACAAAACTCTATCGGCCCAAGTTGACATAGTTCGAGACCTTAAAGATCTATTTCTCACCTAACAAAGTTGATCATGCTGACTTCATTAACTAAATTCCTAGGAGGGTTTAGGGTCAATTCATGGCTATAAATATTCCATCAACTTCATTTTTAAATAGAGGATCATTTAATTGTACATCATTACTGCTCCCAAATATGCTTATACAATCAACAAGAGTTTTCATTGCTTAGGTTTTTGCCTTGGAGAAGTATCACTTGTCTTGTGGAGGTCTTAGATGCATATGAGAAGTCTTTTAGCCTATATTTGATCTATCCTTATGATCCTTACAAGCCACAACAACCTCTTTCAAAACACCATTGGTTGAGGGAGAGATTAAGGCACGACATATTCACTAAAATAATGTAAGTATATTCCTACCCCTTCATATTTTGATAAGTAGATATTGTAGAGATAATAGATTGAACTGTATCTCTCCTTACTTAGATTGTATATATGTTATAATATTGTCTTTACATGTTTATTATCTTCCCCATTTGTGCCACAAGTTTTGGTGAGCACTAGATTAGCTTACATATTCATTTACTATATTAGCTCATATGTTTATTTCATAGATTAGCTTGCTTATTATTATTATTATTATTATTATTATTATTATTATTATTATCATCATCATCATCATCATAAGACCTAACTAGGGTTATCACAAGATGGCATTTAATTATAGGCCTTGGAAACCTCTTATTTTCCATTATGTGATAAGAGATCCCGTAGTGTAGGTTTAGTGGATCCATTATTGGTCATGACACTAATATAAATGTATTTCCAAGTGAACTTGTTAGTTGATTACCTTCTCCAAGCTTAAATATTATCGAGTAGGATAAGTTATAGATCTATCTAGTTTCACTTACATACATATTCCATAAAAATAATTCTTCTATAGGCACATTTTTTAGGACTATCTCTTATTATAATCATCTCCTCTTCTTGTCTAACACTTTTTTCATCTATTGGTACATATGTTTTTGACTATGATGTTAAAGGTGCATGCCCTGAGTCACATGGATTATTGGATTGATTTATTCCATCGTTAAGTCCCTTATCATTTGCCATTTTGACATCAAAAACTTCTTGTTCCCTTTCCTTGCATACTTATTCTTCTATCATTTCCTTGTCATCCCCTACCTTTTCCTCTTTCTCTTATTCATCATCCTCTTATTTTTATTCTTCTTATTTAAGGCCCTCCTTTCCCAACCCATCTAATCCTAAATCTTCCCCTAACATAGCCATTTCTTCAATGTTTAATATCATATCTTTATTCACTATTATCCACACCCATGTTGTCATCATCTAGTGAAATATTCTCCACCAAGCATCCTTCAGAATCATATGCCTCCCCATAGTCATGTACAATTCCATCTAATGTATTTGTCATTAGATTCTCTACCTTGGGAACTTACATGGTTAAGACATTTACCTTTGGAGATGGCACAATGTACCATTTATTGGTGATAGGTCCTTATGAGGCCCAATTGTTACTTATATTTTCCATCTTAGAGTACGTTATTTTGGTGGTGAAGGTGCACATTTATTTTTTGGAGATGGTGTGGGTTGTTTGGGTAGTGGTTTCATGGATTTGATGTAGTCTTGTTCGAAGGTGAATTTTTTTAAAGGTGTATTAGTGTTACATCATCCTATTCATTCATGTCACTTACTACTTATTTTCACATCATGTGATATGAATCTTTATCTTCAACTTGTGCCTTCGATTGAGCTTATATGTGTTTCTTTCCTCGTGATTTATATACCACCTAGCTAAATGAAGCTATAGTTTGTGTCTAGCCTAGTTGTATAATATTTTGTCTTTTTGTAATAAGGGGAAGTCCATCATCTTTAACATTGGGGTTATTCTCTATAACCTCCATCCTTATCATGTTCTAACTGAGCCTCATTCGCCCTTGCACTTCCTAGGTTTTAACACATATGAATGTGGTAAAGGTAATTTACCAATGTCTCCACTAGAATAGGGTTGATTATAGTGGAGTTGTCATCTGACCTATTATCATCACTCAATTCTACCCTACCATGGTACTTGTACAAGGATTTATGGAGCAAGAGATCACCATCAATTTTATTTGGGTTCACCTTCTTGCATAGTGCGTTAAGCACCCTTTTTATTATGCTTTAAAAATAGTGTGTTGAAAAACTATATGTTAATTTAATCCAATTTGATGCATTTATATTATCTAAGTGAAACTTCACAATAAAGTGGTGCCTCATTATGACAAATTAAGTATATTTATCATATACCTCTATTAATCCTTGTGGAATGTAGCATTAATTTACAAATGGCCCAACCATGTTGTCATGCCATATATTTGTATTTATTATATATAATTTTTTAGTCACTCAAATTTGGTCATGAATACTTGATTATGTCAATTTTATCCCCATTTCACTTTAATTAACTTGAACACTTAATATGGACATATTTCAACACCTCAATCTATTATAAACACCTTTATGGACCTATTTATTTTCAAAATAGAGTTTTATCATCTACATAAATGTTGTAATGGATAAAAACACCTCCAAGCATATGTACGAATAGATCCAAACTCAAAAGTCACATATTTTCCTAAAGACAAAACTTTCTAGTTTGGGATAGTAGTGGTAGATGTTATCGCCCTCTATGAGATTTTGTCCTTCACATTTTCATAGTCATTTTTCAAATTTGAACCTTCTCTTATATTATGATCTATGTTTTTTTTAATATTTAGCATGAGGTTTTTAATTTTGGATTGCTATAAAGGCACACTTAAGTCACCTATTCTATCACTTGAAAAATTTCAATACAAAGGCATACTTACATCACTGCAAATTGACCAAAGTTTCCTTATTCTTCACAATTTTGATTCTAATCACTTGAAACAGTCTTCAGCCAAATCTAAATACTATTTTATCCAAACCAAAGTAAAACATGATCAAGCATTCAAACCATATGTATATTTATTCATATAGTCAAAGGAACACAATTGTATAAAGCACTCTATGTGGGATAAATATGTGAGCTTGAATTCCCTCTTTAGAGCATTATATATGTAAGTAATGTTCATTCATCATGGGGGTGATTAGGGTAAACTCAACCCATTACACTCCCCCCTTTCCTATTTGTAGGTTTTGAATCATTGCAATCCCTATTAAGGTTTTAACTTTGGAGAAGTCATTTTAGGTATTTTGCATATATTTGAAGGTCAAATCCCTACATACAAACCAAGCTTAATCTATTAAAAATTATCGTGACTCAAGTTCTTGATTTTTAGCAAATGATAAGATCAACCGGTTCAAAACTATTGTGGGAATTGGCCTTGTCCCAAATTAGATGATCTTGTCATTCACTAGTTTCAATTTCAGCTTCTAGGTACTTTCATAATCAATTCATGTTTGCCAGTTTTAGCCTTCTATTAGCTTCACACAATTAAATATCAAAGAGAAACAACTATGTTTGTCATTTTATTCATAGTTAGCTTCCTTTATTTTGATTACACTTTGTCAAATTGAATGTTTTTCTTTAATTATTCTTGTCAAAATTTAATTTACAACATTCTATTATATCCTATATAATTTATTAGAATTAGGGTTAATTCACCTATTTTTTCAAATTCTAATAAAACATATTGTTGAACCCATTTATTTATTAAACACTACTAAACCCTAGGTTTCACTTAGGCTTACAACCTTCTTTTTAGGATTTTATAATTTTGTATTAGGGTTTCATATATGATCTCTAATTACCCCTCACCCTCTACATAAATCAAAATTATTAATTTTTTCCCTAGGGTTTCACCTTCATCTTACTATCTAGGTTTCCTTTGCTAGGCTTGTGGATTATCTTTCCACTTGTTCAACTCATATTTATTCCATAATGACTATTTTAAAAATTATCAGAGGTTTTTTGAGTCATATTGAAAGAATAAAAAACTTGTTTTTGTTCATCAGAATATTGTACATATATTTTAGAAATTACAAGTTACTATTTTTAGTAAATATGGCCTAGGGGACAAATGGTGTACTTATTTTAATTTTTTTTAATGATTCATTTATTTACCAATTTTAATAAAAAACCCTCTCTTATATTTAAAAAATACCTAATGGATCTCTTGTTATGGTTAGTTTTTATTGTGCACATGATATAATGGCTATATGTTTTAATCTTGGTGTATACTTTCTAATTCAAATAATGACTTCTAATTGCATTGTGTTGGCTATTAATATTAAAATTATTTCATAATCATGTTCTAAATTGAACAACACTAATGTAAAAAAAAATTAGGGTTGAACTTAATCATCATACATCTTCCATGTATATAGAATCGAAAGTAACTTTTATCATCCCGCCTCAAGATTTTAATAATTACCTTACCTCTAACTAGGTCCAGGCTATCACTATGCCAAGATGTAAGGTGACCTACCATATATTTCTAAATAAGGTAACCAACATGTCCTTGCTCAACCCCATCCACCTCCCACATCTCCTCTGTGTGGTGTTTGCATGCATATTCAATCATAAGTACCTAAGGCTTGTGTTTGGGAAGCCCTTCAAGATTAAATAGTCATTATGAGAGCATTCATAGAAGAGTTGTAAAATCAAAATCAGTATTTTATTTCAAGGATCACAACATTAAAAAATATCACATACACAAAAAATCTAGAGCATGCTAGTGTTAATCATATATTTGAATTTTCATCTAGCTATTTTGTGCATAACAAGACTTCATATCAAGATTGGAAGTCAAAACATAATACATATATAACGAGTGATTCAAAAATTACACAACATGATAATAAAAGTTCAAGTGAGATTCTAAGAAAAATGCTTTGAAGCAAATTGATCAAACTAATTTTTATGCATCCTCTAAGAAGATAAAAATACTATTGTGCATATCATAAAATGTATGGGCATCATACATATAGTTGTTCAGTTTTGAAGAAAAAATACAAAGTATCATTTATAGTGGTGATCCTCTAATAGATAAATCAATCAATCAACCTACTCACAACATGATTGCATACTCTAAAGAACAAGTTCATGTAGAACAAAATGAAAATTCACAAGAAGAAAGATTAAAAATGGTAAAATTAGAGAAAGAAAATATTCAACAAGCAAAATTAGAGCAAGAAAGGTTAAAAAAAGAACAAGATGACAACGCAAGATCATAAAAAGAATGATTTGAAAAGTAAAGGTTACAAAGGGAACAATTAGAAAATTTACTAGCTATTTAAAGAAAAAAATGAGAAGGAAAAATTACAAAAAGAAAAAATAGAACAATAAAGGTTATAAAAGCTACAAGAAGAGAAATTACAAAAAGAACAACTATTAAAAGAAAATTTATGACAACAAGCTTAAGCTAAGCAAAATAATATCTTTAAGAAAGGGTTTCTGACAAAATAAGTTAAGAATTAAGATATATCTACAAACTTTAATGTTACAAGTATGGTTCTAAAGGAGGCTTTTAAAAAGCATCGATCATATCTAGAACCTTTGATTATTAATCTTCACATTGATGGCAAGAAATGTGCCAAGGTCAATATTACACCTTTTCATGAAGTAAATTTATATAACATGACATGTATTCAACATCTTGGATATGAAAGTCAACACTTGGTAATATTACTGGGCTTCAGTGCTGCATTAGATCCATTGAGCTACTAGTAACACTTAGGTCAAAAACATGTTTCATTATATTTCAAATTAATTATACCTTGGATCAATGCAATGAAAAATTATGAAGATCATGGATGAGAGAAATGGGGTCAACATTGGGTAAGGATCATGACTATATAAAAATAAAGCATGGAAGTGAAATTTTTATAATTTCAAGAGAAGATTGATTTATAGATCAAGAATAAACACCAGAAAATATTATTCAATTCTTATTCTAGCAAAGACATATAGTAGCATCACAACAAAAACACATGTTAAACACATATAGAAAATCAATAAAGATAAGCAATTTCAATACCATGGTATGGTGTAATTCATTTTTCTTATACAGATGCACAAGATGATCTCAATGGCATATTACAATTTTAAGCACAACCTAAGAAATTAGTTATCAAAAATGATGATGATTATGAATTTGATTATGCAGAAGATTGGTATGATAATCTGAATGATACAAGACCTACACATAGGCATCACCTTGATTAGATATTTTTGGTTTATAGTAGAATTATTGGAGTGTAGATAACTTATTTTTTTATCATGTCTTTCTTCTACTTCTTGCACATGAAATTGATTTGATCAAATTATTCTAAACCCTTGGATCTTACTAAAGTTTTGGCTTTTTGGCTATTATTTTTCACTTTCTAGATCTGAACAGTCCAAAAAGGTGATACATTATACAATTTTCTACCATTTACCTTGTTTTCATAGTCTGCACTACCAAAATTACATTTTCTGTCAAGGACAAAATCAACTAGTAAAGGATAGAATTGACTACCACTATTGTCCTTAGTTGGTCGATCATGTCCTATGTAATTTTTCACTCAAAAATAAAAAATTGAGCACATAAAGCCTTAATATTTCTAATTTTTAGAAATTTCACTTAGTTATAGTATGTAAAATAATAATTATTTATGTAAAATATCTCCTTTTCCTATGTTTTATTTCTTATACTTGTTACATAATTTGACAAGTGTAAATTTGATGAAATAAGGATGTACAATCAATTTTTTGCATAATTGTTCAATCTTCTATAGGTTTTTAAAAGTTACAACTTACATATATAGTGTGGGCATCTTACTCATACATGGCCATGCCATAATTTCTAGTGCATACTTCACATTAACACATGTTGTGGATTGTTTATATCCATTTCATGTATTATACTTTTGAACCCATGGTTTACTTACTAACTTCTCTCTTTTTGTTTCAAAATTAAAAAAATTACAAAAAATTGCAAAAATATAAAACATTCAAAATATTCTAAAAAATCCAAAATTAGAATTTAAAATATTCTAAAAAAAACTAAAATCAGGACCTGAGCACGGCTAGATATGTAGTTTACATAATTTTTCATATATTATTTATCTCATGATTAGTAGGTAGCATACTCTTTTTCTATCACACATGAATTTCACTAGTATTCATGATTGTTATGCAAGACATATACATCTCACATGGACTAAGATGTTCGACTTGCCTCTACCTAGTAGCCTTGCTAAACTTATGGCATCTTATCTATAATGACAATATTTAAAAGCATTATCATTCTATGGTTTCCTATACTAATGAACTATATATTATTAAAAAATGTCTTTCTAATGTATCTATCTCAAAATTATGTACATAAAAACACTATTTGTTAGGATATGATTACATTGCATATACATGATCTACATTATCTTTCTAGTTTTATGTCTCATTGATGATGTTACTTGTACATAATAGATTATATTATTGTTTATATATTTTGTATGACCCTTGGACCTTGTGTTCAATTTACTTGATCATCTCTATGAGATCATTGTTTGATATGTGTGATAATTGAACATGCCCCTTACTTGCAACCCTTGGCCCTTTGTTTTTGTGCATTTGAAGATGTCTATTGTTTATGACATTATTCACGTCCTTTACATGTGGTACTTAGTCTTGTGTGTAAATATTTCATTATGAAACATTTGAACATGTCTCTTGTATGTGGCCCTTGTCCCTATTATATGCCATTACGATTTCTATGAGTGTGTGCTTGTTGAGTTTATCAATTTTGATGAGCGCCATGATCCATATCATTCACTAGCTATCATAGGATATTAATTATATATTTTACTATTGTGAGCTTCATTAACACATTTCTATAGGCCATACCTCATATTTTACATACATAATTCAAATAGTATAAATCTTATCTTGATGACATACTTTTCAAATATGCTACATTTACAACTTACTACACATGATATATTTAACTTTTCTTTTAAGATGAATTAATTTCAAGATACAATTCCCTCACCTCAAAAGGGGGGAATTATAATGGGCTTTTCATATAAGAGACAAGCCTCTTAAAGATCACAAATCAATTTTTACGACAATAAATAGGTTCTAATAATTTCATAATGGTTCAAAATTCAATCATTAGTATAAATTATGGGGGCATATGCCATGCATAAGCACTCACATTATATGAAAAAGTACATATTCATAGAATTTTGAGTGCATGATATAGATTCATGCACAATATTCAAACAAAATTTATAAATGTGCATCTACATATAGTTATAAATTCTACATCTATCAATGAGGGATTGATACATATTCATGCACACTATTATTTTTCAAAATTTAGGGAGAATATTATAGATTCATGCCATGCTTTTCAATACTATTTGTTATCTATGGACATGCTAGGAACATGGATGTTCTTCATTCTCTTTTAATCATGCATTCAAGAAAAAAGGAATAAAGTGAGAATTGAATCTATAATCCATCTGTAGTGGTTAATATAGTTAATGTGTATAATACATAGCTTAAAGGTTTAGTACCATGTAGCATTATGCCTAGAAATCCATTGTGGATTTTAGCCCATTCCATGTCTTGGGGTTATAAAGACCAAAAAATAATTTGACATTTCTATGTACCTCAATGGGTTTTATTTCTATACAATTTCAATTCAATTTAGGACCTCATCACCCTCAAATTCTCCATTGGTTCATCTAAGGAACCAAATTTCTCCAAGTGCTTCATGGGAAGCACCAATTATCCAATGCTTCAAGGAAGCATTATCTCTAAGAAAAATCACAAATCAAGATTGGTTTCACACATACATGTGTAATCCTTCCTTTTTATTTTCAATATTTTCAAATTGAAGTCACGTTTCAATTTTTTAGTTTCACAGATGAACATTAACTACTTTTACATCATTATATGTTTTTGCATGGAATATATTGCATGATTCAGAACTTCTCCCAAAGGCAAAGTGTGTTATACACTCTCATGTACTCTTTCTCCTTTACTATAGTAATTTCATTTTTAGACCAAGGGAGGGGAATGCAACCACTTAAATTTGGTCATAGATACTTGATTATGTCAGTTTTGGCCCCATTTCACTTTAATTGACTTGAGTACTTAATCTAGACTTATTTTGCCACCTCAATCTATCTTAAGCACCTATATGGAGATATTTTAATTATTTACCTAACTTAGTAGTGTAAATCCTAGGTTGTTAAAGGGGCTGGGTATAGAGTGTAAATATAGACAAATATTGCAAATAGATCTATCAAATTGATTTACCCAAAATAATAAGTTCTATGAGGAAATCTACTTATTTGGAGTAAAACAAGCATCACCAGGTGATGGGAAGTGTGAAACAGGTTTGAAAGTCAGTTTAGAATTTGTTTGTTCTAGAACTGGAGTTAAAATAGTCTTTAGGCAATAACCCAATTAGAGGGAAAATAATGCACTAGCTAGTGTCTAAAGCACCACACTAGTGTCCTTTTAGGGACAGGGGTCCTGATACTTTTGGTGATGTTATGAGGAGACTCTAGGGTTTTATAAGTATGCTTAGGAGATTTTGACCATTCTTCTATGTCACTGTTTCGCTATATCTTCTTTGAAACCCTAATGAACACCTCCACATATGAAAAAATGAAATCAAATGTAAAATGAAGGGAAAATATGGGTTATGGGATGTTACAATTGCACGGCATAAATCCCCTCTTATCCCAGCCATTACCTACATTAACCCTAATGATAGGGCTCTCATATCACATGTAGTTATCCCTTAGGCAATGTGCATAATCAACATACACAGAATGATATAATGGATTTTGATTAGGCCCTTATTTGATCAAGCATATAAGTATATGTGTGTTTCTGAGTAATATGTAGAGTGTTGAGCTATACTATTGACTAATTTTTAAGTATGTAGTGTTAAGTAGTAAATGCTAGATGTAAAATGCCTTATGAGGCTCTTTATATAAAAAAAACTTAATTAGACTATGAGACACATGTTTATTGGCTAACAAGGTGTAAAATTAAGATCAAAACATAAGAAGAGACTCAAGAAAGGGTAAATACCCATGACAAGTTGAAAAAGTGACCATTGGACACTAATGTTGAGGTGGACACTAGCACACTATGCCCTGAGACCACAAATAGAGTAAAAACTATGACAAACAGGCCCAAGGGCCCCTGTGATTGGGATAACATGATATAGAACCACTAGAGGTGCAATAAATAGGAATAAACAAGTCATAAGAAATATCAAAAGACCAAAATAACCATGCAAACAAGACTCACATTCATCATCAACACCTTCCCATGAAAGAATAATTAAAGACATAGTACTTGTGTTTGCTTGAACAAATTAGGGTGTGTATATTTACCCCCATTTATTATAAGAATGAAATGAAATGAAATCACTAGAGTAAAATAAAAATAAAAATGTGTACCTATATTTACATGTGTGGATGTGCTCTAGACCTAACCCACTTTTTGGCTAGAGAAGTGGACAGGGGCTAGAATGATGGCTGTGAAGAGGAAATCCATAATGTGGGTGTCCCCTATGATGAATCTAAGTCACTTAATAGATTATGAGAGAAAAGTACCTATTTTTACCCACCCTGATACATAGCAAATTCTAATAAGTAATCTATGAACTACAAAGAAACAAGCTCTACTTGCCCCCACTCTAGCATATAACTGAGTCTGAGAAGTAATATGTAATTATGGAGAAAAAATACCTACTTTCCCCCACTCTAATGTGTGAACTGAGTTTGAGAAGTATTTATAAATGTAGAGAAACAATCCCTACTTGCCCCCACTCTGATGTGTGAACTAAGTCTAAGAAGTATCTATAAATGTGGAGAAACAAGCTATACTTTCCCCCACTCTGACAGGTAACTGAGTCTGAGAAGTAATCTATTTAGAGGTTGAAACTATCACTCAACCTTTGTAATATAGGTCTGGTGACAACTATGGATCAACCATTATAGTTAGTTATATGACCCAACCTAGTAAAATCCTAGTGACATCCTAGTGATAATCTATGTGTGATCTGATAGTCTGCACATAAAGAATGTTATAATTTGTTATTCCATCTGTATAACCTAGTGAAATCTATGGGGTCAAGGACATGTGCCCTACATCATGTCCCCAAACCTGATATATGAGTAATGTAATTGTGTATCTAAACACCTGGGCCAATTTATGTATCTGAGCTAATATGTGTATCTAAGCTAATTTGAACCACTATATATCTGAGTATCTGAATCACTGTATATCTGGGTATCTGAATCAAGAAGTTTGAGTTAAACTATGTGTTTGAGTAGAACTATATCAATGTAAATAGTGTGTATATTCCCCCCTTTTGGTGAGAGAGTTGAAACTATGGTAAGGGTATTGAACCAAAATTGATACTGGTAAGAATGTTTATGATAGTTAGTGTTGATAATAGGAAAGTAAGATCAATTATTTTGGTTATTATAGAGGAATCATTTGTAAGTTGAGACTAGGATAAACCTGTGGTTTATATTGATTTTATTAAGGAAATAAGAGTTTTATTGTTTGTAAATCCATTTTGATTGGGATAGAAGTGTAACCAATATGATGTATGGCATATCATCATCAAGCCTTGCACACAAAAAATGGATTGTAAATTAGAGCTAAGGTTTTTGAGATATTATGATTGGAAGATTTTGGTATTAGTTGGCAAAATTTGTGGTTAAGGTCAACCTTAGTTAAGTGTCATTATTAAACATAGCTTAAATAGGTTGATTTATTGAATTTGAAATTCTTTTGAACCTTTTGACTTGAGTGATTTGCTGAATTGAGCCAAGCAAATATGTTGAGGAGATGAGGAGTGAACATGACCCGCTACGAGGAGGTGGAGGTGCTCATCCAGGCTGAGGAGGAGGTTACCCTAGTAAGGAACCTTCTATTTTCTACATTTTTGAAATATTTATTACCTTTTTTTATAATTTATAGTGAAATTTTGGTAGTTTAGGGCCCTTTTTAGGTGGGCCATGATAGTGTCCCAAGGATTGCGCTAGTGTCCTGGGCTACCACGTTACCATCCAAGAGCTACACTACTATATAACACTAGTGTCCTAATAGTAAAACTAGTGTTTAATGAAGTAAAAATTATGAATTTTGAATTTAATTTGTGTTTAATTATCGTTTATGCATGTTTATATGTCACTTGGAGATGCCAATGTCAAATTTTGCTATGTTTTATAGGGGATGTATGCATAAGGGAGTTTCTTAGCAGCTGGATGATGGAGTGCTTACTTAGAATGCCCTTGATAGATAATGAGAGGACAATGATTAATAGGGCTATTTTGGGTTATGTGGCATCACTTGTACTGATTCCCTGAGAATGTCATATGATGACTGCCTTGTGCAAATGGTGGAATGTTGATACCTATACATTTTGGCTATCCACTAGGGTGATTATTGTGACTCTATAGGTTGTCTTAAGGATATTAAGAGTGCCCATTACTAATTGGTGGGCTATATTATAAAATGTTACTAGAGATAGGGCTATAGATTAGGCCTCTAGGTATTTTATGGGTATATATAGGGACCCATCATCGAGGGAGTTGTAGCGATGTGTTATCATCGATGATTATTATGGCTAATGTTCCATGGTTGTAGAATTTTGTTGTAATGTTACTATCTTCAATCATTACTATAGATAAAAGTGGTGTATCTATTTCATACAAGATGCATGAGATTGTATAGGATATAAAGGAGTATGGGATCGTATACTCCTCGGGTCATACCATGCTAACCCACTTGTATCAAGATTTGTACTATTTTACTCAGGGGTTGTGTAGTGGAGGTTTTACATCTTCTAGTTTGTTGCATTATTGGGATTATGAGCACATTGTAGTTGCTAAACCTAAGGGGTTTCCATGTGTAGACTAGGGGTACCCATAGGTTTTTGCAAAGAGATGAAATGGCACAACTCTCATGCAATCAAGGATTACTATGCATTATCGTTAGGTATTTGATCAAGTGACAACCAAATATATCATTTGGAGACCTTACAGGGCATTTTAGGGATTGCTTAAGGATGAGATTCAAATGAGATGGGTTTGAGTGAGTTTTTTGTTGTATGACTATTGGGTCAATATTTTTGAGATATTTTAGTATGAGTGAGTGACATGACTATTTGGTGTCACTTAGGGCGTGTCACCTACACAATGGGTGTGGCTGAGGAGTTCTCGAGCCCCAATGAGGTCAGGTAGTAGGTTGAGACCCAAAATAGCTGATTTGGTTCCAATTCTAATGATAAAGTGATATCTTATGTTGGATATAATTGATGTGGGGGTGACTAATGCCTTCATAGTATGGTGGAGTCAACATAGATGGCCATCACTATTTCTAGGAGACAAGGCTATCTTGGAGGATGTGATGGATGTAGAGCCCATTAAGGTAGTTAAGGGTATGTTATTATTATAGATTTATATGTTTGATTTTGTTTAGTAACTAACTTATTGAGTAAATATCTAACACATTGATCTAGTGTGCATAGGTCTAGGAGACAGTGAGTATTGGGAGACCATTATTGAGGTTGTCATGAGAGACTTGACATGACATATCCCTAGTGATCCCCTAGATAATGGGCTAGTGGAGAGCACCACAAGAGTTACAAGTGTTCATTCCCACCTTTTTAATTGAGTAGCTATTGCCACCATTGCATTTAGGTGAGAAGTTACTGACAGGGATGAGGCACGTACTAAGTTGTAGAGGAGAGGTATGCCCACACTTGATGTTCTGGGTGGGGAGGGTAATAGGATAATGGATGACTACATTCATTTATAATGAAATAATGGAGAGTTGTTTGCTGAGGTGGCCATTATTATGAGATAAAGTGTAAAAACATAGGTCTCAGTCTAGATCTAGAGGGGATGCAAGAGCATCTGGCTCTAATGTGTATGTATATGAGAGTGAGGGTGAGGAGCCTGGTGCTGATGACACAACTCCTATTATTCAATGACTTTGTATTATACTAAAACTTGCTTCAAGATATATATATATATATATATGTGTGTGTGTGTGTGTGTGTGTGTGTGTGTGTGTGTGTGTGTGTCTATATATATATATATGTATGTATATATATATATATGGAGTTTTTGTTATATGGGTAGTGTTTTATTTGGAATTTTGATTTGTGCCATTGTTTACTTGATTTAGTGTTTTATTGTATGTATTGCCCATGTGTTGAGATAGAAATGTTTTTATTCAGCTAAAGAATGGTAATCAATTTCTCATATGTATATGTATGCTTGAATAGATATGTATATAAGATTAAGAATGTTAGTTTTTAGTTATAGTTATTTTAGAAGTATCATAGTATATCTGAATGTGGATCATATAACTATGGTATGCACTATATGAATCCTTATGGCATGGTGAACAAGTGACCACATTGCTCATGTTATGTAGATGTAAAAGTAGACTATGGAACTAATACTACTCATGGTGCACTGCTGGTATTTATATGTGTAGATTCTGTAGTAACTATCTCAATTGGCCATCATATTGAAATTATGGGTTGATCTTTGTGATCTCTAATAAATATCTTAATTGGTTATCATACTAAAATTATGCTATGATCTCTGTGATTTCTAGCAAATATCTTAATCAATGGTCATGTTAACATTGTGCTTTGATCTCTGTGATCTCTGGTAAATATATTAATCAATGGTCATGTTGACACTATGCTCTGATCTCTATGATCTCTATCAAATATCTTAATTAATGGTCATATTGACACTATGCTATGATCTCTATGATTTCTAGAAAATATATTAATAAGTGGTCATGTTGACATTATGCTATGATCTCTATGATTTCTACCAAATATCTTAATCAATTGTTGAAATGAAACTAGTGGTTGAGTTGCTTTCCATTTTTTTACCAGGTTCTTATAAGTACATTGAGATTTATGAATTGGTTTCCATCGCTACTAAATCTGTGGTGGATGATATCTCACATAAGCAGGTGTCCTAAAAACCACAAGGCTTGTATGATGAGTAACCAATGGATCCTTGAAGAAACATCCTGAGATAACTTAGTTGTAAAGGAATGTGATCTAGGAGAGTGTGGTTAATGAGATCTCAATGCCCCTAATGTGAATGCTATAACACTTCTATCAACATACTAGTCAATACAATCTTTGAGTACATAATAATTATTGTCCCAATGCCCATTGATTCTGTGATAATTACGATATGGTTTTTCTCTTATTATTTATAAATGATGTGCTAGATGATGCTGAGTAGGAAGAAGGGTGATTATCCCTCTATCTGGTAATGTAAATAATATATCATGAGGCCTATCTTTGTCTAAAAATTGTATGGCATTACTACTTGTGTCTTATGCTATGTTCACTATGGAAGGTGCTCTTTGCCTTTGTCAAGTATCTTGATTGGTGTTTTATGTACCACTTTTTCCTTACTCATAGGTGGATTAGGTACTTGTACCATATTTTATGACTATGGCTATGGGAGATCTAAATCCTAATCTACTTTTAAATCTATCTCAACTAGTCCCAACTTCATTTCTAATGCCATAGTTATGCAATAGATATGCTGAAATGATTTGGATGTCTCATATAGTAATATATCCTTAAGAGGGAAGATGAGACCTCTAGCAAAGATGTATTGTACCTCTAATTTTTTTGACTAAAAATATCAACTATTGCATACATGATTTGAATTGTAAGATGTAATCACTCACTATTTTGGACTTACCTTGGTGTAGTGAAGGCAAACTCTCATGTGTGAATTGAGGTCCCTTATTATAAATATAATGCATGAGAAAGACTTCTTCTATCTCATTGTATGTATGGAGTGAAGTAATGGGGAGTCAATGATGAAAAAAAATTAATGTGTCACCCTTTAGAGTCCAAGGAAATATCTATAAGATGATCAAACTACCAATGGCATGTGTCATGGCCTTTTTGTAAGCTTTGAGGTGCACCTATGAATCTCTGTGTCCATTGAAATTTAGTAATATTAGTAAATAAAGCTACTTTGACAACTTTGTATTGAAGATTCTGGATGGGATAGGATCGACATGAATAACATTATCATCAACCCAAGAGTAGTATGCTTTACTTTCCAGGGTGAGTCAGTATACTTGTTGTTGTAAAGCACCTATGACAAGCATCAAGGAGATTACCTCTTGTGAAAGTATATTAACATCATCAAGAGGTTTTAATTCCTAAATCTTATTGATAATTTTATTTATTGGTACGCTAAATTAGAGACCTTTGGTTTTGCTCACTGTAGCCTTTGGAGGGGTAATAGCTTGGACCCGATGAGAGGGAAATTGACTATCACCCTCATGGAGGTTAGTATGAGAGATGGGTTCTATTGTATTAAGGGGGATGAGGGATATTTATTGGTATCTCTGATATTTTTAGTTGGTAAAGTAGTATCGCATGCTAATGTAATAGAAGACACATTTTTATCATTTGAATATAAACCATGTAAACTATGAACATGAGTATAAGTTTGTACACTTTTATCTGAAGACATATTATTGATTGAATTAGCATTTAATAGGCAATCAATTTCAATATGAGAGATGGGCCAAGTAGAGATAGGAATAGATTCAATATCTTCTTCACTAAAGTCATAGTAATCATTATTATTTTAAGTTTCATCAAAATCAAAATTTAATTCACTTGTAGAGGTAAGACTAGAATATCATTTTCATGCTCACTAAGACAAAGAGTAGAAGAAGATATATATATTTTTTTAATGTGCAATATATAATCATGTGTAGGTGAAAGATAATGTGTATTTTCACTAACTATGAGTGAAATGCATGTATGCTCACTATTTTCAATATTGGAGTCAAGGGGAGAAAAAGTAGCAATCATATTTTCATTTGGCACATTATGACATGTAGGAGAAGGATTAGAGATATTTGAATTATCTAAATTTTGTATGGAATTACTATGCCAAGCTTGAAATGTGAAAGAAGGTGAGAACTAAATATCATTTACTTTAGTTTGCAAATCTTAAAAGGTACAATATCCTATGTAGAAGCTTTTTTGAATTGAATTGAGAAAGGTAAAGAATGTGCATTCAAATTTTCTATGCTAGGGAAATTATGTGTAATATTACTTGAACCATGCAAAGGTAAATTAATTTATTGTTCTTGTATTGCTTTAATTTGAATAAGGATGTGGCAAAAGTGGTTGACAAACTAGGATTGCATTCAAATAAAGCACTACCTATAAGGGGATCTTTTGGCCTTATTTTGTTAATGTGATTTGGAGAATTAGGAGAAGAGAGAGGAGAAATAGAAGAATATGCATCTAATATATCTTCATTAATAGTTTCATTGTCATTTTCATATTAATCATCATATCCATCATTACAACAATAATCATCATCATCATTATAAATGAAATCATGCTCATTATCATTTGTTAATGTGAAATATTGAATTTTTTTCCATTCATTTGTATAATTATGTGAAAAGCTTAAAAATTGATCAACTGGGTGAGGAGAAAGAGGTTTCTTGGAAGTAATTTTAAACTTAAAAAAAAAATAATGTAACAAATACACAATAAGTAAACAATAGGGAGAATATAATCTAGCATAGATATATTTGAAAATATGTGAAATATTTAGCCTTATGTATAATTTTTTTTTAGAATTTTACTTGAAACCCTAAGGGCTAATTTTTGAGTATATGAGGACCGAGTATATAGACATAGGGTTTTAGAGGGTTGTCAAAAAAAATTTAAGATATGTTAAATTATTGAGACCCTAATAGAGGAATTGATATGGATGTGTCAGGATGTGCAAAAATCAGGAAAAAATAAAATTTAATAAATCCTAATTTAGTGCATAAAATGGAAAAGCTAAACCCTAGGGTAGAACTAGGATTGTTAAGCAATATTCAAAGTAAGTTGTGTTCACAAAATGTTTTAACTATTTAGGACTTATTAGTTTAAATCTTAGGTTGTTAAAGGGGTTGGGTATAAAGGGTAAATATAGATAAATATTGTAAATAGATCTATCAAATTGATTTACTAAAATAGTAAGTATCATGAGAAGATTTACTTATCTGGAGTGAAATAGGAATCAACGAGTGATGGGAAGGATGAAAAAGGTCTAGAAGTCAGTTTGGAGTTCATTCATTTTGGAATTGGAGCTGAAACAAACTTTGGACAATAAAGCAATTAGAAGAATATTAGCTTACTATTCTAGTATTTGAATCACTACACCGTGCTAGTGTCCTTTTAGGTACAGGGGTCCTAAGACTTCTAGGGATGCTATAATGAGACTCTAGGGTTTTGTAGGTGTGCTCAAGAGCTTCTGATCATTCTTCTATGTCATTGTTTGGATGTATCTTCTCTGAAACCTTAATGAACACTTGAACACATGAAATAACAATGAAAGCAAATGCAAAATGAAGGAAAAATATGGGTTGTGGGATGTTCTGATCATGCATGACAGAACCCCTGTTGTACTCATCATTTCCTACATAAACCCCAATGATAGGGGTCTTAGATCACATGTAGTTATCCCTTAGGGAATGCACATAATCAATGCACATGAAATGTTAAAATGATTTTTGCTTAGGCCATTCTTTGATTAAGCATGCATGTTTATATTTGTTATTGAGTAATATGCAAAGTGTTGAGATATACTATTGACTAATTTTTAAGTACTTATGTGTCAAAGTAGTAAGTACTAGATGTAAAATGCCTTATGAGGATATTTATATAGAAAGAACTTAATTAGACTATGAGACACTTGATTCCTAGTCATCAAGGTGAAAAATAAGGATTAAATCATAAGAAGAGACTTAAGGAAGGGTAAGGCCCTATGACAAGTTGAAAATGTGACCATTGGACAATAGCAGTAAGGTGGACACTAACACACTACACTAGTGTCCAAGATTGTACTAGTGGCTTGAGACTAAAAAGTAGAGTACAAACTGTGGTAAATAGGCCCAGGAGCCCTTGTGACTGGGATAACATGATATAGGACCACTCGAGATGAAATAAATAGGAATAAACAAGTCATAAGAAAGATCAAAAGACCAAAATGACCTTGCAAAGAAGACTCACATTAATCATTAAGACCTTCCCATGAAAGAGCAACCAAATACATAGTATTTATGTTTGCTTGACCAAATTAGGATGTGTACAATACCCATTTATTTCCTAAATTGTTATTTATCACCTACATAAAATTTTTAATAGTTAAAAACTCCTCTATGCATATGTATAGATCGATCTAGACACAAAAACCACATGTTTTTCTAAAGGAAAAAAGTGTCCACTAGGGAATGATAGTGGTAGACATTATTGTCCCTATGGGATGTTTATGTCCTTAGCCTTTTAACACTAATTTTTTAAATTTCAACCTTGCCTTATATTTTGATCCATATTTTTAGGATTTTTAGTGTGAGATTTTATCTTTTGGATTGTTCTAAGGCACACTTTAGTCACCTATTCTACCACTTGTCAAATTTAAATATAAAGGCATACTTACACTACTGTACATTGACTAAATCTTCCCTATTTTTCCCAATTATGATTCTAATCACTTGAAGCAATATCATCCAAGTCCAAAGCCTTTTTAATCCAATCCAAAGCAAAGCATGATCAAGTAAGTATTCAATCCATCTCTAGATGCAATCATAGTCAATAGAACATAATCAAACAAATCACTTTAAGTGGAAGAACTATGTGAGCTAGAATTATTTCATCAAAGTATTAGATATGTAGGCAAGGTGCAATCATCATGGGGGTGATTGGGGTCATCTCAACCCATTACACTCCCCCTTTTATAATTGTAGGTTTTCAATCACTACAAGATATATTAGGGATTCAACTTTGGAGAAGTCTTTTATAGGTATTCCCCACACATTTGAAGGTCAAATCCCTACATACAAACCAAATTTAATCTATCACAAATGATCATGACCCAAGTTCTTGATTTTTTAAAAAAGGACAAGATCGACTAGTTTAGGACTATAGTGGCAGTCGATCTTGTCTTTTACCAAATTTAGTTCCAAATTTTGGGTACTTGCATATTTAGTGCATGTTTGTTAGTTTTAGCTTTCTATCAGCTTCACACAATCAGATCTCAAACAAAAAAAACTTAGTTTATCAATTTAGTCATAGTTAGCTTCCTTTATTTTGATTGCATTCTATCAAATTTGATTTTTTACTTTCATTGTGTTTGTCAAATGGTGATTTACAACATTATATTAAATTTTATTCAATTTATTTGAATTAGGGTTAATTCACCTATTAATTCAAATTCTGATAAAACACATTTATTGTATGGGTTGGGAAAAGTGTAGTTATTATACCTTTTGGTTGGTGATGTGGTCTATAATGGGTGGAACCATACATGATCATTGTAATTGTTTAGAATGACAATTTCATCTAACATAAACAAAATGATAATTTTGACCCATCAAAATGTATCCACAGTACTGTGGGATCTTTCTATGTTTTCTATAATATCATCATAGATGAATTTGGCAATGTTAAATTGTTTATTTTTAGTGCCCATAATTTGCATGATATAAAGATATTATTTTTTAACATTATCCCACCTATTGGTCCCATGTAATTTTTTTCTTACTAGGTGTACTACTACCCGAGTGGCTCTATCCTCTAGATGCTCAAGTGGTGATGTGAACTTATCTTTTTAATACTTTAATAAGTTATCCACTTTTTAAATTTCCTTGGTGTTAGTCAATGTAATCTTGATGTCTTCGCTAATGCAAGGTAAACCTATGTATTTTCTTATGTGCCTAGGATAAATTTTCATATGGGGCCTTAAAGTAAAACTTGTCCTCGTGAACATGTGAAAAAAGGAATCTAACTAACTTATACAACTTATGAAAAAGGTTGCTCAAATAATTGTTGCACACCAATATTTTATAGTGCAATTTTCATCCACATGTTAGATGTGTTCATGCCATCTATGCCTAAATTTTCACTCTTCATAATGCAATTTTTCTTCAGCTTGGACTCATTCTTTGTCATTCTATGATTGTAGTATTCTATCTGCCTTTATCAAATTTAGACACCCACTCTTTGCCATGAAAAAAATAATCTAGAAATTGCATTTCTACAATTTTGTTGGTACCTCTTCACTTTTTCCTGCCAACTACTCTTCAACTAATTCTTTGATGATAATTGAATCATCTCTCATCGGCTCTGTGAATTGTGCATGCTTGTCACTTATTGATGTCGAGTGATCTAGTCCGATTTTATAGGCATTATGGGTCTAAATCCATTCTAACACACTCATGGGATATTATTTCTATCATAACCCCTAATTTTGACTCATATTTTAAATTAAGCTAGATTTAATGGTAGAATTTCATCTCTACAACCCTACTTTTCCTCAATTTGGACTCTCTTCACTTATTTTTTGACACATTATGCTCTCAGTCAATCCAACTTTCCCTATATATTCAAAATTTGGCTTCAAAATCCTTAAAATTTGAAAAATCCATAATATTTTGCTTACCTTGGGGTTCTTAGTACACTTTATGCTTTTTTCTCTCCAATATTCATGAAAGTGAAATGTAGTGAAAATTACTTACGGTGGTTAGTTTATAGCACTCATTGATGTTTAAATTACCTTAACAACACATGTTATACCATTAAATTAGTTGTTATTTTCAATTTCTTACCTCTACCTTAAATTTTAGTGATGTCATCCATGTGCAACTCCTCTTAAGTGTGACCTATGTCTTTATCTCCTTCTTATGTTCCTAGGCGTAACACATATCCCTCTTGTTTGTGATTTTGTGCCTCACATACCTCATGTATTCAAATACTTGTTTGATTTTGTGCATGCATCCACTAATATTCCCTTTGATGTTTGATCCTTTTTTCATCATATCCCACACTAAATATGTTCATGATCATCCAACACATCATCTTTTTTATGCCATTTATTTTTAAACATGTGCCCATTCAATTATATAGAGACTTCCTTTCATATGTTATTTTTGTGAGGGTGTGGTTGAAACCTTTGAATATTTGTAACCTTATTAATAGACCACAATGTTTAATGGTGTACTTATTGTGTAGATACTATGTTATATACATAAAAAAAATTGTCACACTATAGTACTTCAGCAAACCATAACTTCTTACTAGCACCAAAGAGATACAAAACTTCTCAACACAAAATAGTTCAACAAAATCCTCCAAAAATCACTTAGATATATATCATAAGATCCCAAAATAAAATCTTTGTTTGACTTGATTCAGTAGAATTAAAGGGTTGTATACTTTATTACTAACTTATAGGTGTAACAAAAAATTTCCATGTATTTACAAAAAATAAAAATAAACTACTATAAACAAACTAGAAAATAAGAACGTACATCATTTTGGCATACACCTTATTTTTAGGTGGATATTTTTATTTTACATCTTGTAAGGATTACCTACTACCATTGAAATTCTCATGGAGCATTTCATCATCTAATGTACATAATTTACTTGTGCATGTTTCCCAATTGTCATGAATGATGTACAATCCCATCATGTGGATTCAAAGCTTCTATGAATGCTTCACGTACTGAGAGTGGTATAAAAACACATGCATATCCTTTTATACAATCTTTCCTTTGATATGTTTGTCATGCCATGATTTATGTCTAGCTTTATTGACCTCCTCCACTTCCTAAGAACTCACTTTTCATTGACCTTCATGAGCTCTTCCAAACACTCATCTAGTGATTCCTTATCATTAAATCTACTGAAAAGAGAACCAAAATGTTGGGTAAATTTTTGCATACCATTTGTTATGTGCCACTCATGCTTACCCTAAAATTATTAATTCACTACCTAACATGTCACAAAAGTAAAATTGCATGTTAAATTGAGATTTAATTAGATCATCGAGCCATGATTGGGTTAGTCATGAGAAGATGACATACTGATAACCTTGATCACTATATATGATACATGTTGACCAATTTTACCCATAGGCCAAAATGGGTCAATCCCTTATAGCCAAAATCTTATATGAGGGGATTTTATAATGTCATAAAGAATGTTACAAATACCCTATGGGATGTTAAGAGTGCTTGGAATGACTTAAGAAGCTCTTGATATTCATCCAATTCTTCATTGTGTTCACTTAAGCATTTTGGGTCTAGTGGTAAAAATTGTAATTGGGTAGTTTACTGAGGCTAGATCTTGCATGTGTGGATAAAGCAAGGGAAAGTGACCACATGGGTTTGTTCACCTTGGTCCCAAGTTATTATGTGCCAAGTTAAAAGTCCTCCACCAAAATGCAAATGGAGTTATACATGTGTAAAGTGTAGACACTATAAAACCATACTAGATGTCAAAATGCATTGGGATACCTTAAGGACCACTTAACCCTTCTCTAACCACTAATCAACCCATTAGACCGAGTCTATTTAACTACTAATATAACTAAACTCACTAACTTACTAACCTAACCCTTTACCCAACCCCTTTTAACTCACCTTGACCCTTTTTTCTTTGAACATTTGACCATCAATGATCAGCTTGACCATCGATAGTTAGGCTAACCATCGATGGTGAAGTCTTCCTCATTCTTACAGAAATACCAGCTATGCAAGATAGCACAAAAAAATTAAATATGTCTAATTTTCCCATTACTAACAAACTCCCAAGCATCAAAATCAACAACCCAACCTTCTAGGGAACCTTCTATCCTCCATCTCTCATTGCCTATAAAAGAAAGTGAATAGGAGGTGAAATGGATCCATCATCATAAGCATTCTTGCACACAAGTATTCAAGCTTCCAACCACCTAATCTTCTTCTAGCAATTAAACAACAATAGAGATCTAAACCTCTGATAAAATTGCTCTCAAGGTAAAGTACTGTTACTCTACCAAAATTGCTCTAGCCATCAACAATCAACCATTTAGCAAGTAACATGTATACTTATACTTCAATTTTGTTATTTTCATTTTTGACCTATATCCCCCATCAAACCTTTCTGCACCTATATTCCAACCTTTCATTTTTGACCATACCCTTAACCAAACCCCTATCAAATCAATAACCCATTCTGTAACTCTTTTCTAAGTATCTTCAAAATCCATAGGCAACCATCAATGGTTAGCATAATCATTGATAGTCAACTTAACCATATATGGTTAGCCTAACTACCGATGGTCACTATGGCATGAAATAACTACAAGTTACTTCTAACCCCTTATCCCCAACCAAGTCTTACTTTTTGTGTCTCTACCTATTCATAGACCCTTGCCTGGTTTTCTAAACCTAACTTGATCTATTTTAGCATTAGTATTGACCCTCTTTTTCTATATTTAGTAATTTTATCTATCAAGCATTCACTTTATTCTTATATTTCATTTCAGTACTTTCTATTATTTGATGCAAGTATCTTCATTTTATCTTTTTAAACTTAGTTTTTATCAAAGAGTGGATTGACAACCTCCTTACAAGTTCACACTTCTTAGATCTAGCTCACACTAGGTAGTCCACCTAACTATCTTGTTGACAACTCCTTTTGTTAGTGATTTCTTATCTACAGGTTATTCCTTCCAAGACAAAGAGGAGTTCTCCATACTCGTTTGGATTACGCGTGCATCAACAACTAGGTATTTATACCACACCCTTATTACTAGTTTCTTATCTTATTCTAAAATTAATAAATGAGAAAAAATTAAGAGAAACATTTTGACACACCTGGTGGGACCCTAACATCATCTAGGTGCCCCTTTATTTATTTATTCTTTGCTCATACAATGAAATCTAAAATTTATTTTGGACTTAAAATAAACCTTGCATACATCGATTGCTTTCTTGTTTTAGTTCATCTAGTTAACTTAAAAGTGAAGTAATTAATCATAGTTTCACTCTTGTTATCACACACTTTACCAAACCACATAATCAATCAACACACCAAAACAAAATTGAGACAAGGCTCAACTAGGATTTCATCACCTAGTGGTAACCTTACCCTTTATAGGCAATCCCACTTTGAGGTCATTACCATGGGAAAAAGCAACTTAGCTCTCTAGTTGAGTATAAACTCTAAAATTTAATATATCTTGGCTAAGAACTTGACACCCTTATCGTTGTAGTGTGTAAATTGAGGGGGTAGGCCCCAATATCAAGCCACATACTGATGTTTAATACAAATTATTTTTTAGAGCCTTTAATACCTGAAACCAACCTTAGATTTCCTCTTTAGTACCTGATCTACAAACCAAATTTCCTCTTCACACTTTTTAAGGCGTAAGCCAAAAGCAATCTAAAAAGAATCCTAAGTTTTAAATGCACTTTAGTGTATGTTTTGATTACCTTTGGATTCTTTTCCTTTTTCCTACTTTGTGTTTTTGTTATGAGATTTTCATCATTTCTTTTCTATTCCTCACATGGTCTTTACTAGACAAAAATTGAGGAATCAAACCAACCAAGAACCACCTTCTTCCTCTTCCTCTTCTTTCATGGAGTATACTTATGATGTTGAGAGTTCTCCTCATCTTTCTCCCCATCCTACCATTCCTTGAATAGTTGTTGAGGGTGATGTAGATTTTGATACCTTCCTTGATAACAACCCTATGCCTCTCCAACATTACCTCAACACCTTAGCTCACCACACCCCTATTTCTTCAGTTCCTCCTACAAATCCACCTTATGGTATGCCTCCCCATCTTATGGTTGGTGTTATCTCTACCCAACCTATGATAACCCAAGAATCTTATTCCTACAATATCCCATCCATTACCACCACCCAAACTCAATCCAACATCCAAACAAATAATCAAACATTCCCTATACCAACCAACACCTCTAACATAGGGGCAACCTCACCTCTTGTTACCCATACCTCATCCACCATGGGGGTATCTTCTATGCCTATTTATACTATTTCCCTTATCACTACCAACCCACAAATTTCCACCCCACTTCAAAAGTTGGTGCTTTCCATACCTCCTACCCTTCCACCTACTAACACAAGAGTTACCACTCAACCCCAACCAACTACCAACCCATTCATACCTCCAAATCAACCCATATCAATCCCTTAAAAAAATACCCATGACATCCTACCAATATGTTCCTAATACACAAGGATACATAACACCTTCTACCCAACTTTTTATGATCGTTAACCCTTATGTGGCACCATCCCAACCTTCAATGACCACATACCAATATGTGGTATCTTCTCAACCATCTACCACTTATCCATATATTGTTACCACCCAAACTCAACCAAACTTACCACATAATTATGGAACTTCTCAACCTCAAACACATTTGGTCAAAATGTTAATGGACAAAATGACAAACTTGGAGTCATCTATATTTGGGGCTCATAACCTTTTATCTTATAATCAAATTTGAAATGAACCTATCCATCCATCCATCCCAATCTGATCTTGTCCTCCTTAATGGGAACTACCCAAGTTTTCAAATTTATAAAGCAAGGAGGACCCCCAACAACACTTAAGAGAATTCCACCATTCTTTCTATTTGATTGCATATGATGATGCTTTCCTCCTTTATACCTTCCCCATGTCTTTATATGAACTAGCCTTGGATTGGTATAGTGCTCTCACCGAGCACTCCATATTATCCTTTTCTCAACTTGCCCAAATCTTTTTACATCATTTCTCAGTTAATATATATTAAAAGGTCTCTATTTCCAGCCTCTACTCCATTAGGCAATTTGATGATGAATCAATTATCGATTTTGTGGCTAGATGGAGAGGTCTTATCAACCAAATATATTTTTCCTTACCAAGTTGATTGAGATTTTCTCTTAGGGTTTTGCCAAATATATTTCCCCTACTCTTAAAGTTGAAGCTTTTAGGACTTTTTATGAGGCTTTCACCATGGCACATAAATTAGAAATCAGAGCCATTGATGAGGGAAAATTGAAACTGCAAAACAAAAATTCTAGCTTTAAATCCAATGACCCTTCCTCAACCAAAACTACCAATCAATCTAACAATTCCAACACCAAACCAAAGACATCCACAAACTCAATTGTCCCTAAAAATTCTCCACCTCCAACTATCAACCAACCAACCCAATCAACTCATCTAATTCTTCTAACTCCTCTAACCAACCAAATCAAAATCAAAACTGAGTTACCCTAAAATAATATAATCTGATAAGGGAGGATTATAATTTAGTTTTGGACAAACTACTCAAAGCAAACATCATATAATTTCCTCCTATAAAAACTCCTCAACAATTTGATGCTTCTCACCCTATACTTAGTTGGTAGAATGATAATGATCTATGTGCTTTCCACCGCATCATTAGACATGATGTTAGTAGGTGTAAACCTTTAAGACCATTATCCAAAACATGATTGATAAGGGAGAACTTGTATTTGACAATCCTAATACACCCCTAGATCAATCCCTTGACATGTTTTGTAAACCTTTCCCCAATCATGCCCCTACTACCAACTATGATGATGATAAACTAGAATCATCTCACACTCATGAGGTCCATACGATTAATGTCATTATCAGTGAACCTATGATTGAGGAGACCATTAACTCAACTACCTCTTCCTCCATTCCACTCATTGAAGTGATGGACTCACCCTTTATTCCTTTGGATACCTCAATAGAGGAAATAACCACCCATCTTTCTTTACTTGATGAGACCATATACTTATCCACATATCCTTTGATAAAAATATCAAAGGAGGTAACCATTGCTTCAACCACCTCTTCACCCACACCATTTATTGAAGTGGTTGATTACCCTCCTTTCCTTTAAACACCCAAACAAAGGAAATAACCATCTCCATTCCTTCACTCAGGGCTATCACACCTTCCTCCTCTATCCTATAACCACCCATTCTCTCTTTGGGAACCATCCCAAAAGAAGAGATCACCTTACCTACACCTTTCATGGAGGAAACATCCTCCCAAATCTTATAACTTTCAATCAAGAACATAGTTGAAGAAACCATTCCCACACCTCAACCCATGAGATTAACCTTTGAAACCAATGACTAAGGGATCAAACCCATTTATAAACCTTTTTCTATATTAGACCAAAATCTAGAGTTCAATTCTCAACCCAATTTGGATAGAGACACCTTTTGGCATATCTTAGACTCCCTTTCCAAAACAAACCTAAACCTTCAACCTCACTTGCATCTACCATCAAACTTATCATTACCTAAATACCTTCCCCAAACACCTCTTCCTTCAAAACCATAGGGGAACTATCTAACCCACCTCCATCTAAGATCGTCAAATCACCTTATGCCTCTCTAACCAAACCCATCAAAAATATAGGAATACTTCCTACACCTATCCTTGCTCACCCATATTTGAAGTTAGACTTAACCCTATATAGTCCACTAAAGAAAACCCCAACCAAACCAACTAATAAGTTGGAACTACCCAAACTCCCACCTCAAACCAAAGTTATACCATCTCTTTCCCTCTTACCATCTATCTTAAGATGTCATTCTTCTACCATCTTAGGAGATTATCCTTCTACCAAAAAGGTGAACCCTCTCGCAACTACCTATTCCTCATATACTAAAACTTCTCCTTTTTCTCTACCTACACCTACCTCCACCAAATCATCAAACTCCCCATCATTCTTAAATAACCTATCTACCTATACCTTCCCACCTATCACCAAACCTTCACCCTCTACCTCCAAATAGTCCACCTCAAAACTAACCACAACCAATCAATCCCAACTAAAACCACCTACCAAAACCACTCCACTACCTACAACTTCTGTGGTGAAGCCTACTTCTAATAAGGCTCCCACTCCTAAAACCAAAAACCCCACACCCTCAACACCTTTTCTTGAATCTTATTCAACCATCCTACAAAGGTTGTTGAAGACCTCTTCCTTAAGCCTACCACCTATCAAACCTTTTGACTCTTCACATCCTAAAATATCATGGTTCAATGATAATTTGATCTATTCATACCATAAGATTCCTAGACATGACATGAAGAATTGCAAAGCTCTCTAAGCACTTTTTCATAACTTATGGGATAAGTATGATCTATTATCAGATGAACCTCCTTTGACCCCATTACCAACTCAACCCATCCAACATTTACCTAATCCTAAGCTCTCATTTAAAAGTGATGAGGAACCAAAGAAACCATCTATTTGAACATCTCCCTTAGTCCACACTATCCATATGGTTACCCGATCTAGGGCCCAATAAAAAGATAAGGGAAAATCCAAAGTATCAATAACATGGACATACCCTTACACCCATAAAATTTCCAATTGAAACCAAACACCTTCACCTTTATCTTCACCTTCACCAAAACCCAAAATATCCATTTTGGGTGCCTCTCTTCCAACCCTTTTGAATCCATCCAGTGAGTGGTTTTAAAACAACTTCTCCAGACAATGATGAAGATGATCTTTAATGAACTAATCAACACCTCACCCCATCACTGGCAAACATTGATAGATTCCTCGTAATTAATAGAGGTTCAACCAAAAGACCCTCAACCTCTTATATCCTTTGTCAGATCCCTTCAACTTTCTACCTTTGTTACCTTCCAGGATTCAGAAGCACCCTTTATTCATTTTGAAGATCTTGATCCTCCCCTTTTCATCACTACATACATCAATCAAACCCACATCAAAAGGGTGATGATTGATAGAGGAGATAGAATTAACATTATCTCCTCTCATGATTATGAGCAACTTTGATTACCTAAGAATATCATGTCAAAAACTAAAATGGTCCTCTGCTCTTTCAATGACACTATGGCCACTACCTTGGGGACAGTCATCCTCCACATCCACTTGGGACCTCATATAATTCCAAAAATATTTTACACTATATAAGGTGAGTTTAAATATAATGTCTTACTTAGATGCCATTGTATCTATGCCATGAATTGTTTCCTATCTACCTTACACAGATGTGTTAATTTCAAACATGAAGGTCAAGTTTTTACCATAAAAGCTAACCCTAGTCCTTTTACATCATGCAACATGACATATTGACCCAATGACATTCTTATTCCTCCATCATCCACCTCACTACAAACCAACAATAAATCCACCCCTACCATATATAAAGCTCCAACTAGCTCATTTATCCCTTCTTCTCAAATCCCCGTAGAGGATCCCTTGGAGCCCATATTTCATCTCTCACTGGGGGAGTATCATCTTTTATCCTTATATGCTTTCACTACCCCTTAATAGTATGAAACCTTGACCATGATACTGGTTATGACCCAAAAATTAAAACCATCATCCCTTTTAGGACTCCTAACCATCAAACCAACTTAATCTATGGTGGACTTGATTATCCACTTCTTGCTTCCATCGATACCTCTACCACCCGACCATTTACCTTTGACATTTTCTATCTAGACAAACTGACATTTATCAAATTATACCTTCATAGGTGTGCCTAAAAGGGATTTGGCCTAGGCCATTATGAGTATGGACCTCATGAATTACCTTCCATCAAAACCCAAAAACCTCATGAGTTATTTGGCCTTGGATTTGTACCACCAAAAGAACCCACCAGTTCACCAAAACCCATCGCCAGCATTGATGAGAACATCCCATCCTCACCAATCCAATCTCCTTCAAAGTTAGAGGATTTTGAAATCATTCCTCCTAATTTTTTTTATTAATACTATTAGTTTAGGCCCCCTCACTCATCAAAAGGATGGCTGAACTAAAAGTTTTCATCCCATTCATCCTAAAATGATAGAAAATGATTCTCCTACCATTAAAACCATCCAACATCAAGATGATTATTCCATTCACACCTAGCTTTGTGCATGGGATTATTGTATTCATAACTCCATTCCTCTTGAAAACCAAACCATGTTGAGTTAATCCACTATCGATATCAACTTGGGTACTCAGGATAACCCTCACATTATCAAGAATGGTCAATTCTTAGATTCTATAGAGCAACAAGATTACCCTTCTTTCTTTCATGACTGAATCATAAAATTTTCTTGGTCCTATCAATATATGCTTGGAATTGACCCTTCTATATCCCTCTACAACATTGTCACCCATTTTGATGCTAAGTCTATTCGATAAAGCTTCACAAGATGTACCCTCGTATAACCCTTCTAGTAAAAGAAGAGCTTCAACGTCTCTTGTCTATCGACCTCATCCAACCCATAAATTGTCCCCTATGGCTTTCTTAAATAATTCCCATTACCAAGCCCATAGAGGGACTTCACCTCTTTATTGACTTTCATGACCTCAACCTTGCTTTCCTAAAGGATGACTTCCCTTTGCCTAGCATCGACCAACTTATTGATTTTATAGTTGGCCATGAGATGTTATCTCTCATGGATAGTTTCTCAAGAAATGATAATTTTTTTATTGCCCCTAAAGATCAACATAAAACTTCTTTCATCACCCTATGGGGAAATTTTTTCTATGGGGTCATGTCATTTTGTTTGAAGAACATGGGGCAACCTATCAACATGTGATGACATACATCTTTCATGATCTCATCCATAAAATCATAGAGGACTATGTGGATGATCTCTTTGGGAAATCTAAATATTGCAAGGATAATCTAGCCATTCTCATAATCATCTTCGACTGATTAATCCATTTCCATGTCTAACTCAACCCCAAGAAATGTATTTTTGGGGTCCTATTTGGAAAGCTTCTTGGATTTATCATCTCTCTTCAAAGAATCAAAGTAGACCCTACCAAAGTTAGAGAAACTTTAGAGATGTCACCTCCAACCCACCTTAAACAACTCCATAGCCTATAGGGAAAGCTCCAATCCATCCGTTGCTTCATCTCTCAGTTATTAGATCGATGTCAACCCCTTCATCATCTTCTCAAGAAAGATACATCTTTAAGTGGACCAAGGACTACCAACAAGTTTTTGATTCACTCAAAGAGTACCTTATTTATCCATCTATTCTTACCCCTCCTAAAGAGGATCAATCCTTCTACCTTTATATCTCCACCACTAACCATTCTTTAGGGGCAATGCTTACTCACTATGGTGAATAAAACAAAGAGAAAGATGTCTACTACACAAGTTAAACACTTATAGAGTATGAAACTCAGTATAACTATCTTGAGAAACTTTACCTTATCCTAGTCCTTATGGTTTCCAAACTTTGTCATTACCTTTTCAATCACAAAATTTTCATCATCACTAACACTGAACCATTTAAGTACATACATTCTAAACCATACCAAAACCAACATATGGTTAAGTGGCTCATGCTCTTAGCTAAGTTTGACCTTGAATTCCTCTAATAAAAGTTGATTAAAGGGAAAGTCATTACCAATCAATTAGCCAAAACTCCTCTACCAAATAACTAATTACTTCCTCTTGCATTTTTATATGAGTCCATGATAAGTATTTCTCAGGAGGACCCATCTACCAAATAACCATGTTATTTGATGGCTCAAAATGCCAATGTGGTGGGGGTATTGGAGTTATTCTCATTCCCCTTATTGTTGAACCTATTCCCCTTTCCTTTAAACTTGATTTTGAGTGCACCAATAATGTGGCTGAGTATGAAGCCCTCATGATAGGTCTCTAAACCACTTTAGCGTTGGGAATTAAGACCATTAGTGTCTTTGGTGATTCCTAACTTATGGTCAACCAAGTCAATAGATCCTAACAATGTAATAATGATGTCTTGTAAAAGTAAAAACAACTTGTAGATGTATTTTTAACATCATTTGATCATTACCTTATCCAGTCTATTCCATGATCTACCAAGAAGTTTGTAGATACAATGGCTTCCCTTGCTTCCCAAATCCCATCTCAACTTATGAATTATAATTTTTTAAAATCACAATCCTCTACTTTATCACACCCTCTTATATCCATTCTAACCTTCCCACCATTTTTAGTGTGGAAGCATCTCCATTATACATATGATATGAGCAAACCTTCAACTACCTCAACCTCAACATCATTCCTCCCAACCTCTCTAGGAATGCCTAAAGAGCTTTTATTCAGAGTACCTCTTGTTATACCATACTTGGGGGAATCCTTTACAAGCATGGCTTTGATGACCTCCTTCTCTGTTGTCTACATAATCATGAATCTTCCCATGCTATCAAGGAAATGCATGATAGAATCTATGGGGGACACTTTATTGGTTTAGCTATTGCTAAATGTATCCTTTGCCTTGGCTATTATTGTCCCACCCTCAACCAAAACTATTGTAATTATGTAAATAAGTGTGTTAAATGTCAACAACATGCCAATTTACATCACACACCTACCTATGACCTTCAAGTATCTAAAGACTATTTACCTTTCTCACAATGGGAACTCGATATCAATGAGGAAATCAATCCTCATTTTTCACAATGACACCAATCCATCATTACCACCATTGAGTATTTCAACAAATGGGTAGAGGCTATTCCTCTCATCTCAACCAAAGTTGACAAGATAATTGAATTCATTAATCATCATATCATCTGTCATTTTGGTGTTCCCCATAAGATCATCATCAATAATGGCAAATCTTTCAAAAACAAGCAAGTCTAAGGTCTCTGTGATGTATTTGGTATTAAGTTAAGCTTTTCCTCACCTTACCATCTACAAGCAAATGGATAGGCATAAGCCTCTAACAAAACCTTTAACAAAATGTTGACCAAAGTAGTAGTGTTTTAGGTCAGGATTGGCATTTGCACACCCCTTTCCCTTTATGGGCTTATCACACTAGCATTCAAAACTCTATGGGTGCTACCCCTTTCTCTCTAATCTTTAGAGTAGAGGTAGTTTTGCCTTTTGAAGTCTAGATTCCTTCTCTCTGTATATCCTTGAAAGACATCATTTTTGTGAGTGACCATTATCAAAAACATCTAACATGCCTTGAGCTACTTGATGATCATTACCTCAAAATGCTTAATAATATTAGTGTCTATCAAAAGTGAATCAAGCATGCCTATAAAAACACCTAAAATAATGAGAATTAAATATTAAAGACCTCATCCTAAAGGAAACCAACATGTAACCAATATGGAGAAAATCAAAAGAGGCAAGTTTTCTTTCAATTAGCTTGGACCCTACATCATAACCCACAAGTATGGATTAGGAGCTTATCATTTGTCCTCTCTCAAAGGCAAACCAGAACCTGAGCCTCTCAAGGCTTCACATCTATGTCCTTTCTTTTGTTAAAACAAGGATCAAACTCACTTTCTTGTCTAACTTAAGCTCATCCCTTGATTTACGAGATTTTCACCCTCACACCTTCTCCCTATCCCTTTGAGGACAACCAATTACAACATAGAACCATGTGATTATCCATCATAGTTATAGCCTAGTTCTAAATATGGGTACCATAGCTATACCCATAACATGGTTCTCATGGATAATTTTCATCTCTAACAAGATGGAATCCCATGGTCAATTATCTCTCAAAACCACCCCTTTTCACCCATCATTAAATTTTTGTGCTAAAGTTTTGCTCTCATAAAGTAAGCCTCTAAGCCTATATAGACAATTCCATGTCTAAACCTAGTATTAAAATAATTTGGGATACCAAAATATCACTTGAGTCACATATCTATAACATGCATATTGATCCCTTGAAGGACAACTACCTTAAACTAAATTACTTAAAAAAATAGACTGCTCTCCTTAAGGACAACTATCAAATAAATAAACCCAAACTTAGACCACTCCCTTGAAGGATGACTAAGTCAAATAGGTCAAAGCAATCATTTGAAGCTTCTCACATCGATCAGATTCACAAACTTATCAAAACCATATCAATAAAAGACCCTATATCAAAATAAGAACAAGTTATCCCAAGAAAGCTGTAATCAACTTTCATTAATAGACTTTCCACATTGATCAGTCTATACTTTGTATGAAGACATGAAATTGTCTTATATGGTTCTTATGTTACCTATAGAAGGGGCAAACTAACCCACATAAGATTAAATTACTTATCATCCCATTTCCCCTTCACCTACCACCTACATCCCCTTTATACCTTTTGTAAATCAAGGGATTAGGAGCTTACTTGACATAGTGTGATCAAGATACCTTTTTATCAACTAAAGCATGCTAATGTGAAGCATTTGAAAGGCTTATGTTCCTTAAGATAATCTAACTTTAGTTTTTATTGTGTGCTTACCAATGAAAAATAATCATGCTTTTTCCTTACCTTCTTATCATTGGTTCATGTAGACATATGTCTCATGATTCTCATCTCTTTTCTCATGTCTAGTTTGTTATCTAACTTACTTTATGTGCTAACATCATAACCATAAACAAACATTACATCCATAATCAAAGAAATAAAACATAATCATCATAACATCATATCTAAATCATATCAATAAGCATAACCAAACCATCCATAATCATCAATATCATATCCATGAACACAACATAATGTCATCCATAAATCATCACATGCCTAAGCTACTCAGTCCACATCTCATAAAGATAAAGCATAAAACATAAAAACATGTAAACCATGAATCATGAAACATAAACCAATCTATACATCAACAAAATCATATACATTATGTCATCAAAATAAAATATACATGTCACATAATATATATCATCTCTCTCTCTCAAAGCATGTACATCTCACTACATCAGCACACAAGCTGGTATCAAAATCATGTACATCTATATCTATACATTTTATCATATCATATCATGCCTATGGGGTACCACTCCCACTGACCCCTCCCCACCTGCACTACCACTACCATTTGCTGTCGATCCTCTTGGGATGCCTACCTATCCACTCATCAACACTACCGCTACCCCACCTACTAAATTGGCTCTATAATCACCCCATTAGCGCTGTTCAAGAAACTATGTTAGCATTATATCCTTGTAATACCTCAACTCCTACACTATGGCCAAGTATCAAACTATAGGGATGGTACTTAGTGGTCCTACTAGTGCTACCATTACTACCCTTTGTCTTAAGGTGTCCCTCTCCTAGGTCACCAAACCTAGGGAGGTCCTACCCTGATCTCTCTCACCTATAAAAATGGAAATATGACCCTATAAAGTCACAATATAGCCATAAAATGTGTCCACCTATCCTTATAACCCTATAATCTATGCCTACATAGCAACAAGTACTACTCCTACCTGTCCACCCTATACCTATACCTGTGGACCCCCACCAGCTAGATCCACATCCATGACTTGTCAACCCCCATGCTCCCACCCAAAATTGGCCACTATATAAAATGCTTGGTACCATACCACATAGCTTTTGACAACACTATCATCATCAAACCCTACTCTAACAGGGAACTCTTCATGATCTAGGACCATCTCCACTAGTCGTGGCTTAGGTAAGAAAACTCAACATCCTCCCTCTTGTACCTTAGGAATGGACCTAAAATCCCTTGCACTAAGCCAAATTACCTCTAAAATCTATCAAAAGGGATGCGATTAGTCTCATCCTCTCTCATCCTATAGATCCATCTCTAACTTTGTAATGACAATGTATGATGGCTATAGAGGGCCCACCTCAAAAAGCTGATATAGGGCCTTCATACCACATCACCTATAACTAAACCATCCAATGTATCCCTAAACCAATCAATATATCTCACCCCTCCTCTAGATATTATCAATGCATAATCTCCTCTCCATTATAAAGCCCACTCTAAAATCCATCTAGGTATAGCCCTCCCATGGTAGCCCCAATAGTCTTAGAACCCTAATGTGCTCATATTCCAAACAATAGAGTACAAACCCCATGTTAATCCCATAACTCTTATGAGCTCAAAATGCTTAGAGCTCCATGTATATCTAGAAAAATAAAACTAGTTCCCACCTAAACACTATCCTACCATGCAACATCTCCACCAACACTCCCAATAGTAGATAAGTAAACCATGTACTACTTGAATCTGGTAACACAAAATATGAAACTACCATCATCATCATCATCATCAAACACATCTCATATGGAGCTATTGGGTACAATGTCCTACAACCAAAACCACCTACATGCCACCTAGCAAGGGCTTGATCCTCACTGCATAAGAGCTCCATCTACTCATCCCTCTCCTCACCCTCTATATGGTATATTAGCTCCCCTTTAATGGGTAGCCATGTGATCTTGTGAAAATCCTCTAGTAGGATGGTCATCTCTCATATTGGTAACAGGAAGTTGTTCATGGCTGGATCCTATCTCTCGATAAGGGCCATGATCATCATCACATCTCATAGTAAGCACTGATAATATCTTATGGCCATGAGGCCTACCTCCCCCATGTGTGTCTAATCATTCTTAGTCATCCTTCCATGGACCTTCATAAAGATCCTTGAAACTTGATCCCTCAACTAGATCTGATCTCGTGCCTACATAAATCAAAGTTAGCACACACACTTAGTTTTCCATTACCATTGCTCATTTCCATTCATTTCAATCATTCTACCAAAATCCACATCTTTATCAACCTAAACCAACCTAAATCAACTTACATCCACATGCATCAACCTATTTCCAAACTAACACACAACCATTACCTCTACAACATTACCTCTAGCCTTTGAAAGTGACCCTTACCCCTAACCAATTTCAACACCTACACTAGCCTATCAAATAAAACATTTAACTCTTTTATCAAAAAATCTCTACCCTATGTTAGGATTGTGGAGCTAAAAGCTTCACTGATGCAAACAGGAGAGGAGGTTGCTGAAGGTTGCTGAGTTGCAGAGAAGTTGGGGTCGATCTGATCAACCGACGTCGGCAGGATAGCAAAGGGAAGCAACCGACGTCGATCATATATCGGCCGACGTCGGTCACCTCCAGGCAGACAGGGACCGATGTCAGTCGCCTGTGTGGTTCGACTGCGAGCTATTTACGGGCAGTTAGCTAACAAACCAAGTGTTTGCATGAAGAGATCTATTTTTAGACTGAGAGCTGCGGATCTAATTATTGTAATTAGATGTCTAATTATTGTTTGGATGAGATCTATATAATAGACTCATGGTTGTATTGGAAAAGTGTGCTAGGGAGTAAGAGAGCATAATTATAAGCTCCTTCTGTGTGTGAGGTAGAGCAATGGTGCGTTCCTCCTAGTGCCTCAGTACCAGGTGTGTTGGTGCTGGATTGGAGAGCCAGCTGGGTTCTTCAAGAGTGTAGGATCTTGGTCATAGTTGCATGGCCTATATAGGAGATCTACATGGTAAGTAAGATCGTTGATCTGTAGGTGTATGTGTGTGCAAGGTCGAGGTTCACAGGTGAGCAGAACCGTTGTTTGATTGGCAGGTGTGCAAGGTCATATAGACAGCAACACAACAGGGAGCAGTATCAGGCAGGATCTACTTGGAGTACAAGTGTGTACTCGGATAGAGCAAGAGAGGAAGGCAAGGGAGTTCCTTCCATAAGTATGGTCTGTTGAAGTGCAGGTTATTGCAGATTCATGGGAGATCTACTTGAAGTACCTTGAGTACTTGTGGAGCACGTGGAGTGCTTGTGGAGTGCGTGGAGCACTTGTGGTGTGCATGGAGCACGGGAGGTGAACACCAACTCTGTATTTGAGTTGGGTGTTGGGACCTGTGAGAGGGAGAGCTTTGGGGAGAAGAATTACTATTCACTTGAGGTGTGGGAAACCTCTGTAAGGTGGTGGAGAAGAAGTGGCATCTTCTTTATTGTATTCTTTTCTGTATAAAGTGTTAATACAAGTTGTGTATTGTCTCTCATATGCTGTGTTATTCTGAATTCTAGTTACTTGGTGAATCTGGTTATTTCCGCATATTATAGTTGCTTGGTATTTGGTAATCAATTGTATGCTTCTGGTGTTCCGCAATCCCTGACAAGTGGTATCAGAGCCTTGGTTGTAGGTTCTTGAGCTTGATACCAACAAGTGGTATCAGAGCTAAGGTTGCAGGAAGCAGGTTGTGTTTTGGTTACAGGGCACTCTCAGGGGTTTCTGATTGAGTGGGAGTAGAGCAACGGCAGATCAAAGTAAGCTAAGAATGGAGGAGTTGAAAAGCACAACGGTTATTCATGGTTTGATGGAAAGAAAGAGCAGGTAAAAGAAGATTGTTGGTCGGTAGCAGATCAGCATGAAGAAACTGAAGATACAGATGTAGCAGGTGTTGTTGCATAGGATGTGTTTGCAGGTTTCTTGGATAAAGTTGAATCTTGGATAAAAGATTCGGTTGCCTCTTTCCATGCAGCCCCAGGTAGAGGAGCTGGTAAGCCTTGCCAAAGAATTGGCAAAGGGGAAGTGAAGCTGAAATTGCAAGTGGCCAACACACAGGTGTTGATGAAGGTCATGCAGGTCCCAGGTTTGGAGATATGGCAAATTTCTTTAGAAAGATTGGGTGATGAGAGATGCACAAGAACTCTCACAGTGGATGCACTTGAATTAGCTGGTGGTAAGAAAATAGGTATTCTCTATCTACTTGTTTATATTACTGATTCTTCTTCTATTGCAGAGACGTGGCTTCGTAGGCTTGGTCACATGAGTAGGAAGGAGATGCATGTTCTTAAGCAGAAGACAGATATATTTGACAGGCTTAAGAACTGGAAAGCCTTGGTGTTCTTGGAGGAGATGGCGGACAAAGTTCAGTGGATGAGGCTGGATACATCTGAGCAGAGTAGTTTGGACATGTGTTTTGATCCAAAGGAGCTCGCGGGTAAAAAGTCATCACTCACAAGGGAACACAGACACCGGCATCGGTCAGGAGGAACCGGCGTCGAATAGACAAGTGCCGATGTTGGTCATGTGCAGACTGAAGCCGGTGATGTCGGGTAGGGTAAGACCGATGTCGGTCATGGGACCGACGTCGGCAGTATTTAAGACCGATGTCAGTCAGGAGGACCGACATTGGCAGTAGGGACACCAGCGCTGGCAGGTTGGTAGTCAGGTATAGACGCATGAGAACCGACGTCAGTCAGATGCAGACTGTGGAGTGACCGAGGTCGGTCACTGTAATGAATTTTAGGTGGATAACAAGCTGTCAAGGAGTCTCAAACACCCATACGGAGGACTAAAGGCGTAAGTAGGCCCTCAAATTCGTGTTCCTCTTCTTCATACTTGTTGCTGATTATAGAGCAGGAAGGATCCAGGAAATAGGTGTGAGCTTGGCAGGGATATGATGCAGAACCAGACGGGTGTCTTGGTAGGTTTGCCAGCTAGATGAAAGCACAGAGACGAATGGATTCCTTAGTAGAAGAATAGAGAGAACGGATACGTGAGACAGAAGACCAGGCATATGGTCTTGAGGAAGCTGCAGGACAGTGGTATAGGTTTTGACAGGTGGAGGATGAAGCATGGCTTCAGTCAGTGTCAGGTAACTACTGTGGTTTGCCTTACCAGGTGGATGATGAGTCGCGACATCATTCTATTGCTGTATGTGGGTGGTATATTTGCTAGCAGGGTTAGTACATACAGGGTTTTGCTGAGCTAAGGGTAAGATTAGTTCAGTGGCATGTCATGAGGAGTTTGGAGCAGCGAAATTCTTTGACATGGGAGGCATGGAGATCACAGGTTGATTTTGTCTCGAGTGGGAGCTGATGTGAATCAGGTGTTGGCGAGGTTCGGGATGCAGAGCCAGAGCACACTAAGGGCTGGACAGTTACAGTGTCCGAAATCACATGAGGTCTGGTATAGACCTGAGTATTCCCATGCAGTGGGAGCTGTCAGAGTTAGGAGCCAATTCGGGGAAGTGGGTTCTCAGGTTTTTTGAGAGGGACCGGCAGCAGGTGTTGCTATGCAGGGTCAGGGCTTCACTACAGGTGTTGTAGGTTTGGATGTGGCAGGGTACTCGGATGACAGGTGGTACACCACGGGATGTGTGGTGGGTTGTCTTCAGGTGGGAGCTTGAAGAGGGATACAAACCAAGAAATAGATTAGACGAGGTACAGGTACAGGTACAGTGCAGCTGTTTATCTCCAAGTGGGAGATTGTTAGGATTGTGGAGCTAAAAGCTTCACTGATGCAAATAGGAGAGGAGGTTGCTGAGTTGCAGAGAAGTTGGGGTCGGTCTGATCAGCCGACGTCGGCAGGATAGCAAAGGGAAGCAACCGACGTCGGTCATATATCGGCCGACGTCGGTCACCTCCAGGCAGACAGGGACCGACGTCGGTCGCCTGTGTGGTTCGACTGCGAGCTATTTACGGGCAGTTAGCTAACGAACCAAGTGTTTGCATGAAGAGATCTATTTTTAGACTGAGAGCTATGGATCTAATTATTGTAATTAGATGTCTAATTATTGTTTGGATGAGATCTATATAATAGACTCATGGTTGTATTGGAAAAGTGTGCTAGGGAGTAAGAGAGCATAATTATAAGCTCCTTCTGTGTGTGAGGTAGAGCAATGGTGCATTCCTCCTAGTGCCTCAGTACCAGGTGTGTTAGTGCTGGATTGGAGAGCCAGCTGGGTTCTTCAAGAGTGTAGGATCTTGGTCACAGTTGCATGGCCTATATAGGAGATCTACATGGTAAGTAAGATCATTGATCTGCAAGTGTATGTGTGTGCAAGGTCGAGGTTCACAGGTGAGCAGAACCATTGTTTGATTTGCAGGTGTGCAAGGTCATATAGACAGCAACACAACAGGGAGCAGTATCAGGCAAGATCTACTTGGAGTACAGGTGTGTACTCAGATAGAGAAAGAGAGGAAGGCAAGGGAGTTCCTTCCATAAGTATGGTCTGTTGAAGTGCAGGTTATTGCAGATTCATGGGAGATCTACTTGAAGTACCTTGAGTACTTGTGGAGCACGTGGAGTGCGTGGAGCACTTGTGGTGTGCGTGGAGCACGGGAGGTGAACACCAACTCTGTATTTGAGTTGGGTGTTGGGACCTGTGAGAGGGAGAGCTTTGGGGAGAAGAATTACTGTTCACTTGAGGTGTGGGAAACCTCTGTAAGGTGGTGGAGAAGAAGTGGCATCTTCTTTATTGTATTCTTTTCTATATAAAGTGTTAATACAAGTTGTGTATTGTCTCTCATATGCTGTGTTATTCTGAATTCTAGTTACTTGGTGAATCTGGTTATTTACGCATATTATAGTTGCTTGGTATTTGGTAATCAATTGTATGCTTCTGGTGTTCCGCAATCCCTGACACCCTAACCTTCAAACAATTTCAACACCTTCCCTAAAACTCTCAAACCAACACCTAACCCTAACCAACAACCATTTCAACACATCAATCCTACTTGATAATCATCCTATCCTTACCTACACTTGGTATTTTAACCCTTTAAAAACCTTTTAAATTTTTTTTCCTAAATCTTTTTATCAACCCACCTTCCCCAAACACTCAACTATTGATGGTCACTATGACTATTGATGGTCAAGTGCCCTTTGTTCTTCGATGGTGGATTAAAGATGGTCAAGTCTAAATTTTAATGGTCAGGTCAAACCACTGATGGTCACTATGTGAGACCATCGATAATGAACCACCTAACCCTACATTCCTAAAAACCTAACAAAAAAATAAAGTTTCAACAAATCACTCACCTATTCTATCTTATACCTTACTCCCAACCAAAATCCTCTTTCAATTTCAAATTTCACTGGCTAATTTTTTCAAAAAATAAGAACAATCTAAAACTAGGTCAAAACCACCAAAAACCCTATTTAAACTAACAATAAAACACAAATTCAATTTCAAAACAACTAAATCAACTAATATATCAATTCAAAACATCACATACCTCATTCCTTGACCGTTATCAAGGATAGAACACACATCCAGTTGCTCGACTATATCCTCATTTACCCTACATCTTAGTCCCAACAAATCATGTTAAACACATGCCTCCACCCAATTGATAATCACCACATCAGTAACTACTCAGTCAAAACTTTCATAACAAAAAGTCGAATCACCAAATTACAAAATGCATAGAAAGTTCAGAGTCAACAAGTCAAAAGTGATAATGACTTTTGTTATTCACTTTTTATCCTCAACCTTTTAGGGTTTCCCCTTGATCGTCGATGGTTAAGGTGACTAGTGATGGTTGAGCTTGGAACCCTTGATTATCGATGATCAGGGTATAACATTTAAACTTTTTTTAGGCACCTACACCTAAGTACACAATTTTTGGAGATAACCTTTCTCCCTCAAACAAAAACCTAAACTTTTGGAGATTACCCTTCTCCAACTAACCATTAGACCACATCTACCTTGACATTGGCCATTTTTTGACCTAAATGATCACATACTTTATGATGACCTTTGATGAGCTCAAAATATGGCTCATTATTGGCATAATATTTCCTTAATTTCATCTCTCCAAGGATATAATCTTATACAAATCATACACTTTTGGTTAACTATAGCATGGAAAATAGATACTTTATCTCATTTATGTCAAACTAAAGATTGAGTTACTACTTTGCCATTTATGCCTAACAAGTAGCATATTTTAGTGTTTTGGTTTTGAAGAATTCATAAGAATGATGGTAGAAGCAACATTTCAAAGAAGTTCTAGTTTTGATTCCAGTTATTCAAAGCTAGGGACTTACTCAGTCCTCATCTAGAAACTCTATAGAATCTATGGACTCTACTAATTCAGAATCTATAGATTCTATAGATGTTTAACCTTAGATAATATTGAGCCAACTACAAACTCTATAGTTCCATATCTATGGACTCTGTAGGTTCAAAGTCTAAGAAGTTAGAGAATTTGTAGGTAGTCCAAAAAAGGATGATTGTTCCAGCTGGAGTCACATCAAGGAAATCTTTGATTTTTATTTTAAAGGATTCAATTTTGATATACTTTGTACATACTTAGACCTTAAAACTATTATAGGGATATAATAACTATCTCAAAATGATAGTTGGATTTTCTAAAATCTTACTCAATTTAAATCTCCTGTTTTGGGGATAGACAGATTGACTAAGTAGTTCTAATTTTTTGCATACTATTTTTAGTCCAATGTATTAGCATAAAATTGTAAGTCTTGTGTCTTATAATATAGACACACTTTGAGTTTTAGACAAATTTTTGTACAATATTTATATTTATTTTGAATTGATTTTTCATTACTAAATAATCAAAATATCCTAAATATTTGCATGCATTAATAATGCCACCTCAAGATTCACACTCATATAGCTATTTTATTTCAAAGCAAGTGTGACTTAGTCTTAGTGATTCTTTTGATTTACTGCTCTGGAGTGAGTTATCTTATAATTATCTTTCCAACCAAGTGTTTACATTTTCAAGCAAGTGTGAATTAGATTTAGATTTACATTTCCAAGCAAGTGAGAATTAGATTTAGATTTACATTTCCAAGAAAGTGTGAAGCAAATAGTTTAAAAAAAATTCTTTCTTTATCAAGATTTAAAATAGAATCACTAGATACCCTCCAAAGACCTATCTATATATCTATCATCACAAGCCTTGTTACATATAGCTTTAGACACCAACCCTAGTTTTGATAGATATCAATATGAAGGATTGATTAAATGAAGAGTTAAACAACACTCATCATCTTTGGTGCCATTATCTAGGACTTTTTAGGTGTTATTAAGGTAAATCTTATTGATCTATATTAAAAATTAAAAAAATAAGAAAAACATCAAAATCATAAAAGAAGCAATCAATTTATGTTTTGACTAAGAGATTCTAAAGGGTGATTTGTTTCAGAATTTCTTCCAAAAATAACAATAGAAAGTCCTTCAACATCTCTAGTTGAAAGTCCTACCCCAAAATTTAGAAAATAAATCCCATCACCATCCTTATTGAGGATCTCAAATAGGCTATTACATCACATCTTCAGGATTCTCCTAAAATCTTATTTGGAACTAGAGCATTGCTAAAACCAAGTCCTATAAGAAGAATTCACCCAGTAAATCCATTCGTAAAAGGAGAATATATAGAAGCAACAAAAGATTTAGAAGAAGCATTTGAACAAGATATCACTGAATAAAGTTTTGAAGAATTTGAACAACCTTCAACCCACATTCATTGGGAAGCTAATTCTAGTTTTGAAGGAACATCAGAAGAAGATATGGGTGACTGATAAGACCGATAGGTTGGACAACTAGGAAGGACTTTTTCCTTCCTTATTTTTGTAGATCTTAATGATCAAACTACCATGAAAAATATTTCTCTTGTAAATTTTCCAAATTTTTTAGGAAGATCCATGGAAGACCCTGATTAGTTTCTATTTGAATTTAAGGCTCTTTATTAAACTTATGACTACACAACAAACAATAAAAAACTGAAATTGTTCCCATCATCACTTAAAGATGTAACCATGAGATGGTTCATGGGTCTCCCAGGTAATTACATTCATACATGGGAAGACATGGAAACTAAATTCTTGAATAAATATTAGGATTACTGTAAGGTGAGGGAAATAAAGGAGGAATTCTTTAAAATTAAACAAAATGAAGATGAATCTTTAGAGGACTATTTAGAAAAATTTTCATTCACTCATAAATGAAGTAGTTATCCACTTACTGAGGAAGTCTTGAAACTTGTTTTCCTCAAAAGACTAGATGAAGACATCAGAGACACATTGAACTTAATGGGTGGAGGAGACATAAACAAACTAGCCTTTCATCAAATCTCAGAACTCTATACTAATTATTCCTAGACAAAAACAAGAATGAGGAAAGGAAGGTTGGGAAAATCCCATGAAATGGATAAATTAATGGAAGAATTTGCTAATCTAAAAAATTGATATTTTGGTCACACTAAATAATACATTGGATGGACTTCAAGCTAAAGCCAATGCAACCGAATCATTAACAATTTACTATTCTAAGTGTAGAATGAAACATGCTCTCAGGGATTGTCCTTTAGACAAAACAAACATTTATACTTGTGCAATTTGTGAAGGAACAGACCATGACACAAACCATTGTACCCTTTTTCCTACTTTGAAAAATTAGATAAAAGCAAAAGTTCAATCCATTGAAGAGGCAAACTATGCACAAGACATAATTTCTTTCCATAAAATCAGATCTAAAGATAACTTGGTATAAGAAATCTAGCCAATCTATGGCTGACGCCATAGAATGTTCCAAAACCTCCACTTATGTGGGGTTAGAATCAAATGCCACCATCTCAAATGCCATGGCTAGGATAGGATTTGGTATCACCTCAACCATGGATATTGCCACACTAGCCATGGTACCACAACAACAACCTCATCCAAAATGGAATCCATAATAGACTCCTCATCAACAATAGAATCAACCATGAAGGCAAATCTAGCAGCAAACCATAATGCCACCCCCTATCATCTAATAACCAAAACAAGTTAATCAACCTCTAATGCCTGCATAATTGATAGCCAATCCAAAGAGCAAATAACCAACACTTATTTATGTCAATGAATAAGGAGAAATACTAAATGTAGGAGCTATTGACTATGTTGATATACAACTAAAGTCAAGAAAAATTGTAAAAAAGCCCCTGATTCTCATTTCTAAAGTACTCGATGAAAAAAAAGAAACAAAATTGCCTAAACCAAACATCAAGGACGATGAAACCAATAAGAATCCTAAAAAATCCAAGAAAAATATCACTACAACAATAGTTCCTTTTCCTGAGAGATTGAAAGAAATTGAAATCAAACAAGAATTAGATTTGATCCATGAATTGCAAAAGATCATTATTGAGGTACCCCTAGTACAAGCTATTAGGGAAATTATTGAATGAATTAGAATCACCAAGGCTTTGTGTGTTAAAACACCCAAAAGAAATAAATAGTACTGAAAAAACATACATATTGATGGTAAAGTTATTGACTTATTAGCAGGAAAGTTGTTAATACCCAAATATGCAGACCCATGTAGTCTAGTCATAATAGTCACAATAAGAGGAAAGGATATTCCTAACGTTCTAGTGGATTTAGGAAAAAAATTAATGTCATGACAATTTATACTTTCCAAATGTTGTCTCTCATAGAAATTTAGTCTACATCTACTATTTTTCAAATGGCAGATCAGTCTGTAACCAAACTGGAAGGAACCATATAAAATGTTGTAGTACTTATTAAGTCTTGGAAATATCTAGTTGATTTTATGGTACTAAAACATAAAAAAAATAATTTAGGATAATATATAATCCTAGGAAGACCATTGTTAGCTACTATAGTAACATTGATTGATTACATGTTAGAAGATATGGCCATTTCCAATGGTCTAAAATCCAAATGCATTTCCTTATATCCTCCTGTAAGACCATTAGTAAAATACAAAAAAATCCTTAGATAGACAAGTCAGACAACAACATAAATGATCTTTCATCATTAGCCATGATCATAGTAAAAACACATTTAGAAGAATTAACTAAAGAAATTATTCTAGAGGAATATCAACATTTAGTAGAATCTACAAACTCTGCTAGTCTAGAATCTACGAACTTTACTAGAGTACAATCTATAGATTATGCAGTCTCCTCTAAGATATCTTCCCTTAATCTTTCTATTTATTATTCATCATATGATCATAATTTAATTCAATCAAGTGTGTGGAATTGGGTAGGAAGACAACAAACATAGTTCTTGAGTGCATTTCATTATCCCTTAGTAAGAGCTATTCTTCCTAGAGATGGATTTGTCAAAAATGTAGCCACATTTCATATGCTACTTCCTCATCCATGTCCTCTAAATTCACTAATGAGTGAATTTAAGTAGGTAGAATCTAATCATCCAGACATAAAACCTCTTATGATACTACTTGGAAAGACTTTGAACATCAATAACTAGTTAACCAATGACGAGGAGTTTCAACTTTTTAAAGTTCTAGATTGACATACTAAGGCTTTTGTTTAAGACTACACTGATATGAAAGGAATCCACCCCAGTGTATGCAAACACTACATCTACACAGACTCTATGAAACCATTGAGATAACTGTAAAGAAGAATAAACCTAGCATTGAAAGACAATGAAAATAGAAATTCAAAAATTACTGGATGTGAGATTTATTTATCCCATCTTAGACAGCTAGTGGGTTTCACCATTGGTAATTGTACCAAAAAATAATGGGAAATGGAGAGTGTGTGTGGACTATAGGGAATTGAATAAGGGAAACCCTAAGAGATTATTTTCCCTTGCCCTTCATTGACCAAGTTCTTAATAATTTGGCAAGGAAAAAATATCTCTTTTCTAGATGGATTTAGTGGATATACCCAGATAATAGTAGCAAATGAAGATCATGACAAAACCACATTCACCTACCCCTGGGGAACCTTTTCCTATCGAGTACTTCCATTTGGAATTCGTAATGCTCTAACAACCTTTCAAAGAGTAGTCTTGGCAATATTTTATGACCTCATGAATAATTGTGTAGAAGTCTACATGGATGATTTTACTGTCCATGGTGAAACTTATGGGGAAGCCGTTACCAATATGGAAAGATTTTTGACAAGATGTGAGGAACATAAATTATCATTAAGCCATGAGAAATGTTTATTAATGATGGATCATGAAATAGTGCTAGGACATCACATTTTAGCAAAGGGTATTAAGGCAGATCTCCAAAAAATTGAAATAATCTCCAAATTACCTATTCTACACACACAAATAGTATTCAAGATTTCTTAAGACATGCTAGCTATTACAAATGCTTCATAGACAACTTTAGTAAAAATAACTTCTCTAATATTTTCTTTGCTCACAAAGAACAATGATTTTTTATGGAGTGCTGATTGCCAACAAAGTTTTGAAACTATCAAATCTAAACTTGGTATTGCCCCAGTATTGAGAGGCCTAGATTGGACACAACATTTTCAAATATACACAAATGCTTCCAATACAACAATGGGTTCAGTCTTGGGACAAAAAGATGTGAATAATCATATGTATACTATCTACTACATCAACAAAAATATGACTCTTACTGAAAGAAATTACACCACAACTGAAAAATAATTCCTTGTTGTAGTCTATGAAATAAATAAATTTAGACATTATATAACAGGATACAAAGTGTTTATCTATATAGACCACTCAGCCATTAGGTATCTTACTAATAAACCAATAGTGAGAGGTAGGATTATTACATGGTTGTTGCTTCTATAAGAATTTGATATTACTATTATAGATAAACCAAGAAAATTTAATGTGGTTGCTGATTTCTTATCTAGAAACAAAATTTTAGGTGAAGCAGAACCAATGGAAGATGATATTCTAGATGAACATTTGTTTGCCATTTCGACAAAATCTCCATGGTTTACCGATATAGCAAATTACCTTGCTACAAGAAATTTTTCTCCACATTTTTCACACAAATAAATAAAATGGTTAATTACAGAAAGTTCTTATTTTAAGTGGATTAATGAAATATTAATTAAACTTGGCCCTGATCATGTGTTTCATAGGTGTGTGACAAATAATGAAGCATATGACATCATTAGAGCCTATCATGATGAACTAGAAGGATAACATTACTCAACCCATAGGACTATATAAAAAATCCTTGGAGTAGGATATTATTGGCCTCATCTTCATAAACAAGTCAAGAAGTATATCAGACGCTATGATGCATGTCAAAGAATTGGGCAACCCACTCTTTTAGCTGAGATGCAACTCCACTATCAACTAGTTTTAGAACCATTTGAGAAATGGGGAATTGATTTTGTTGGACCTATAGACCCCACTTATAGAGGAAAAGAATACATGTTAGTCTACACAGACTATGTCACCAAATGGGTAGAAGTAGAAGTTTTAACTCATGCTCGAGAAGAAGCTGTGGCAAATTTTTTGTACTTCAAAATTATGCAGAGATTTGGTAGTCTGAGGGAGATAGTTTTAGATAAAGGAACCTAGTTCATGTCAACAATGATAGATTACTTCATGAAATCATATCGAGATTAACATAGGAAGACTTATCCATACCACCCATAAGCCAATGGATAGGTTGAAAGCACAAACAGAGAATTAGAAATTATTTTAACAAAGATTGTTAGTACCAGTAAAAAAACTAAGGCAAAAAAATTATCAAAATTAGTTTGGGATTATAATAACACTTGGAAAATAACTACTGGGTTTTCACCTTATGAGTTGGTTTATGGTAAGAAACCTATACTATCTATCGAATTTGAATTACAAACATTGAAAACAACATTAGAAGTAGGAATTAAATTGGAAGCAGTATAGAAAGAGAGACTCATGCAACTTAATCAAATTGATGAAATGAGAATTGAAACATTATATAAGACTAAATTGATACAAAATAAAAGGAAATTTTGGCATGATTCATACATCAAACAACAAAAATTCTAGAAAGGATATTGGACATTATTGTTTGACTCAAAATTTCAACAATTCAAAGGGAAATTACAAACAAGGTGGCTAGGACCTTATTAAATAAAAAAGGTTTTTGAAAATGGTTCTATCAAATTGATTCCCATTGACAATAGTATAAGAAATATTTTGGTCAATGATCATTGACAAAAACTCTATCAGAAGCCTTTTAACAAAGAGAACTTTATGCTAAAAATGCAACATCAGGTAGCTTTCCTAGAAGAACTTATTTCTTCTAGGGAAATTGTTCCTTAATGATTGTTTAAAAAAAACATAAATAAATAAAAACATATAAATTCAATAGTGAAAATCCTTTCGGGGATGTTATGGACAATGCATAACTAAAAAACTAGCTTTCTAGTTGGTTGTGCATTGTTAAAAAGGGCTTTGACTAAAAAACCAAAAATGGTTGGTAAAGGAGTAAAAAAAAAAAAAAAGATTTTGTCATGCAATATTGATTGATTTCCTCATGTAATAAAACTTCATATTGTTCCTTTGAAATGTATTAACTAATTCATGTAAATTCACTTGTACAAGACAAATGGCACGAGAAAAACAAGATCTGAGGTAAGAATAAGTGAGTGATAAGTTTTATTTCTTCATGTTTAGTAAACTAAAGGTTTTTGATTTAAATAAGACTAATCCTATGAAGATGAAAACCTACAACTAAATAATCATGTATCTCCTAAAGAGAGGAATAATCATAACATGTAAAGGCAAGGGATGAGGGGACACATGTAATCAATTGTATCATTATCATTATGATGGGACATTATGACATTATTTTTTAAATAAATAAAAGCCTAAAGATAATAGGGTTTTTAATCATCATTGATTAATTTTGTCAAAAGCCTATGGTGGTGGAAGCAATAACTATCCCATCCATGTGAACAATAAAATTGCCACCATGCCATGCCATCATTCAAATGGTTATGATAAGGTTTGGGTCACCTCAGAAGTCAGTAGTCTCACCCTATAGACATTAAATGAAGCCAAAATTCATGTAAAGTAATGATTCCCCTACCATCAGCTCATGTGAAGCTAATTTCATATGCATAACTTGTCTATAGAAATTACTAGTCCCTGTGAAGTGCATCAAAAATCTTCCTCCATGAATTTCAAAGAAGAATTAATACAAACCCTAGTTTTATTTTGGTAAATCTTACTACAATCAGTGGAAATTTGGAAAGAATGGGGCAGAAGACAAGGTTAGAACTAAAAAAGGCCACCAAATTTCTTAGTGATAGGGCTTTTATGGTAGTGTTCAAAGCAAATGACTATCTTCCATTCATCCATAAATTCTAAGGCTTCCATGAAACACTAGTAAGAGAATTTGTGAAAAACCTTACCCCTAATTTTTTTATTGTTGAAGGAATAGTCGTTCCAGTGTCAAGTTAGGTTATTGGTGAAATTATAGAAAATCTAGATGAAGGAATGAAAATAATAGGTAAAATTACCTTTAATGACCTTATTGCTCAATTTAATGAAAATGAATGAACTACAACTGCATGCTTTGTCAATTCAAAAGGGAAAGCTAAGGGGATCCATAGAGATTCACTTTTAGAGCCATGGTAGTCTGTCACATTCTGGGTAATCAAGTACATCACCTGTGAGGGGCAATATAGTCTTTTAAGAGGAAAAGCTATGAAATTTTTTATATATCTAAAAGATGGAAGATAAAAACCCAGTGCAAAATTAATATCCCATATTACTTATATGGTGCCCTTTAGGTTATGACCACAACTCCTAATGCTTCTCTTAAACATCATGGCCTCATTCACCTTGTTATTCAGTATCATTTGTTGCAATAGGGAAAAGATGTTTGGGAAGCTTAGGAAAATAGAGTCACTAGACGAATTCTAGCCCTACCTGATAAAGAAACAATTAGAGCATTAGGTTTAATTCATCCACAAACATAATCTATTACAAATAATACATCAATTGAGAAAGTAGGTTTAAAGAAAAAACAAAAATAGGTTGTCCTTTCTAAGGAAATTCCTCCTTCAAGAAGAATTACCAGATCTCAAACTGCTCAAACCTCCATTGTTCTAAAGGACCCATAAGAACCTCAAGCACCTATCAAGTAATCAGTCCTTTCCTAAGAGTGAAAAAATTAAAAAGAAGATCTTATACTTCAAGAGGGGTTGAGAAGGCTAGAGGTTTGACTTTTGCAGCATATGAACAATGAAGTGTAGTTTAGAGAATTAAGAAAATAAGAAGAAAACTCATTTTGGATAAGGATGAATAATAAGTAGTGGATACTTTGTATAGTCTTAAACAACTATCTTAACCTTTATATCAACCAAAAATTGAAGAACAAGAGACTTCTAAAGTAGCTCATGTGAGGAAACATGTTGAAAGCCTTGTTATTCAACCACTTGATGAATCTCAAAGCCCTCAAGCCAACACAATGGAACTAAGGGCTAAGAAAGATAACACTGCAAAGGAAAAAAAATGCTCAAATTAAAGTTATAATGGATAAATGAAAATTTCCATGTACATTTTAAAAAGGAAAACTATCTAGTCCAAAGGACTTTGTTATGTAGATGACACTAGAAATTTCTAAGGTTTAAGTAGTGATTCAATAACAGGTAGCAAGCATTGCTGATCTAGCCAACAAACTTCATAGTAAGGATTAGTTAGTGCAAAAATTAGAACTAACATCTTTGAATCATGCCTTAGAAGTCAATAAATTAAAAGAAATAATAAAACACAAAGAAAAATAAGAGATTGATCAATGGATATCTATAGAGAGTCTTAAAAAGGAAACTAGAATGTTGTAGCAGCTATTGAACTTTCCTAAGACATTTTCCACTACTACTTCTAAAAAGGTCAGTCAACCTACTTCCACTTCTAAAGCATTTATTGATCAAAGATGTCAAATCAGTTATCCATATATTCCTCCATTAGATATGTTGTGTCAGGCTAAAGAGGAATATCAAATAGTTAAACAAAAGAATAGGGCCTTACTTATTGCAAATGAGAAGCTATAAAATGAAAAACAAGTGTTAGAATCTAAAATCTGAACTTTAGAAGAGGATTTGTAGAATGCTTGTAAGTTAGTAGAAGCTCTCTTGGCTTGTAGAAGTCCTTCTTCTACCTATAGCTTATTTCTCTTTGAACAATTCTATAGTTGGTAGCTCCTCGTAATATCTTACCAACTGACTTAAATTTTTTTGGATCCTTATAAATTTTTGGATATCTTTTGTAATATTAAGCATGATAATCAAGATATCCTTTGTGAATTTTACTTGCATGACTTGATAATAGGAGATCATGATCACAACAAATTTTTGCTCAATCTACATGTGGGAGAGGTTCAGTTAAGAGCACTCCATTTTAATTTAAAAAATTAGTTAGTTTGGAAAATAAAATTTGAAGATTATAAAACACATGCTAAAACTACAAGGTTATGCATAAGACCAAAATTTTTCATTCCTAGACTGGTAGAACAAAACTTCAAGATTACCTACCAAAATGTTGATGTCAAAAATCATTATTTGGAAGTCTTGTATGATTGCACTATTTCATTTGACTTTTTCATAAGACATAGTTTTAATTCATTATTGAAGCCAGTGTTAAAATATGGGACCTATTACCAGTCTCTCTCAAGAGACATGAAGTTATATCTCCTAACAATTTAAGATTTAGTAGGAGAAGAGCTGAAGTAGTTCTTGAGGAAATGGTGGTAGTACCAAATTCTAATGGATAAAAGATGTGGATTGGAATGAGATATAGACCCCCTTTTTTAGTCATACTAGTTCTAGGATGGCAAAATTGGGCTCTTCAGTTTGATACACAATTTGATGTCTAGAAAAATATAACTCTAGACCACAATGGATTCATAAGTAGTATAAATTATTATATAAAAGATGAGTTTGATGATTATGATCTCAGCAAAGGTTTAGAGGATAGAAACAAAGATTATGGAAATAGATAAAGTTTTTCAAAAGGGACTTACAAAACCTAAATCTTGGGGGAGATGATGAGCTCAAAATATGGCTCATTATTGGCATAGTATTTCCTTCATTTCATCTCACCAAGGATATAATCTTATGTAAATCATATACTTTTAGTTAATTGTAGCATGGAAAATAGATACTTTATCTCATTTATATCAAACTAAATATCGAGACTATTTTTCCATTTATGCCTAACAAGTAGCATGTTTTAGTGTTTTGGTTTTAAAGAATGCACATGAAAGATGGCAGAAGCAACATTTTGAAGAAGTTCTAAAGCTATGGAGTTACTCAGTCCTCATCTAAAAACTTTGTAGAATCTATGGACTCTCCTAATTTATAATCTATAGAATCTATAGATGTTTAGCCTTAGATAATATTTAGCCAACTATGGACTCTATAGGTTCATATCTATGGACTCTACTGGTCCAAAGTCTAAGAAGTTGGAGAATTTGTAGGCATTCTAGAAAAGGATGATTGTTCCAGTTGGAGTCACATCAAGGAAATCTTCAACTGTTATTTTGAAGGATTCAATTTTGATATACTTTATACATACTTAGAACTTAAAAATATTACAGGGATAGAATAAATATCTTATAATGATAGTTGGATTTTCTAAAATCTTACTCAATCTAAATCTCTTATTTTAGGGATAAACAGATTGACTAGGTAGTTCTAATTTTTTGCATACTATTTTTAGTCCAATGTATTAGCATAAAAATGTAAGTCTTGTGTCTTATAAAGGGGATTATTTATTATTTAATAGAAACACACTTTGAGTTTCAAACATATTGTAAACATTCGTGCTTTCATAATTTAATGTAATAATATTCCAGCTTTCAGTATTGAGTAGACTTCATTCTTGAATCTAAGAAGAACAAGGGCCCATTCTCCTTGGAATCAAAATATTTTGTATGGTATTTATATTTATTTTGAATTACTATATAATCTTAATACCTAAATATTTTCATGCATTAATAATCCAAACTTGAGATTCACATTTAAATAGTTATTTTCTTTTGGAGCAAGTGTGACTTAGTCTTAGTGATTCTTTTGATTTACTGCTCAGGAGTGAGTTAGCTTAGAATTATCTTTCCATCCAAGTGTTTAAATTTTTAAGCAAGTGTGAATTATAATCATATTTACATTTCCAAGAAAGTGTGAAGCAAATAGTTTAGAAAAGATTCTTTCATTAGCAAGAGTTAAAATAAAATCACTAGATACCCCCTAAAGACTAGTCTATAGATCTACCATCATAAGCCTTGCTGTAGATAGCTTTAGACACCAGCCCTAATTTTGATAGATATCAATCTAAAATATTAATTAAATGAAGAGTTAAATGACACTCATCAACCTTGCTTGGTATTTTTGACCGCACCAACCAACCTTGTAATGTTGAACATTTGAATTTATAACAACTCATGCACAACCATACCATTTGTGTTTTTCAAGGGAGCACTTCCTACCTTGGATACCTATGTAAACACCAAACCTATCTATAAGACTTGATAAGAATAACCTGATTAGCTATGCCTAATGCTGTGGCCCAGTTAGCTCATTACTAGTCCTTCTAAAACCCACCTTATTTTTACCAACATTCATAACCTTAGTCTGTGTGTGATCTTAGATATCACACTTAGTCACATTTATTATGCATGTTTTAATTTAAAATTCCCAACTAAACTTTTTGTCATCAACCTCATGACTCACCATACACTACTTACCAAACCGCAACTCTATTTTGGTTTCAGCTCATCGACTCCTGGTTTGAGGGGGAACACGTCCTCCCATACTCAAGATAAATATACCTTAGACCAAGCAATAAATTTTTGTTTTGTAGCTTGTTAATTCAAAGCCACATAATAAAAAGGCATAAAATGTAGACACTAAAAAACCATACTAGATGTCACAATGCCTCGGGATACCTTTATGACCACTTGACCCTTCTCAACCCACTAACTAACTCATCAAACCTTGAGTCTAGCAATCTACTAAGATAACTAACCTCACTAACCTATTAACCTAACCCTTTAGCCAAAGCCTTTTAACTCACCTTGACCATTTTTCCTTAGGACACTCGACCACTGATGGTTAGCTTGACTGCTGATAGTTAGGCTAACCATCGATGGTCAAGTCCTCCTAGTTCTTACATAAATACAAACTATGTAAGATAACACAACATAATTAAATACGTCCACCTTAACCATTACTAAAAAACTCCCAAACATTGAAATCAACAAGCCAACCTCCTAGGGAACCTTCTATCCTCCATCTCTCTTTGCCTATAAAAGGAGGGGAGTAGGAGGTGAAATGGATCCATCACCATAAGCATTCTTGCACATAGGTATTAAAGCTTCTAGCCACCTAGTCTTCTTCTAGAAATTTAGAAACAATAATAAAGATCCGAACCTATGCCAAAATTTCTCTCAAGGCAAAGTACCATTGCTTTTCCAAAATTGCTCCAGCCATCAACCGTCTTCCATTTAGCAATCAACAAGTATACTTATACTACAATTTTATTATTTTTATTTCTAACCTCTATCCACCATCAGACCTTTCTGCACCTATCTTCCAACCTCCTATTTTTGACCAAAACTTTAACCAAACCCTTATTTGATCAATAACCCATTCTATAACTCTTTTTTGAGTATTGTTAGAATCTACAAGTAACTACCGATGGTTAGCACAACCATCAAAAGTTAGCTTAATCATCAATAGTCAGCCTGACCACCGACGGTCACTATGGCATGAAATAACAAGATATTTCTAACCCTTTACCCCCAACCAAATCTGACTTTCTATGTCCCTGCTTGTTTATAGACCTCTGCCTAATTTTCTAAATTTGAATAGATCTATTTTAGCATTAGTATTGACCTACTTTTGCTATATTTAGTCATTTTCTCTATCAAGTATTCACTTTATTCTTGTATTTAATTTTAGTACTTTCTATTATTTGATGTATGTATCTTCATTTTATCTTTAAATTTAATTTTTATCAAAGAGTGGATTGAAAACCTTCTAGCAAGCTCACACTTCTTGGATCTAGCTCATGCTAGGGAATCCACCTAACTATCTTGCTAACAACCCCTTTTGTTATTATTTTTTATCTATAGGTTATTCCTTCCAAGACAAATAGGAGTTCTCCATACTCATCTAAATTATGTGTGCATCAACAACTAGGTATTTTTACCACACGCTTATTACTAGTTTCTTATCTTCTTCCAAAATTAAGAAATGAGTAAGAATTATGAGAAACACAAAGTTGGGCTCTAGAGCATTTCTACTAAGTTTCCCATACTTAGTCATTTGAGCTTGGCCATCATGGGATGTCACGTAGAAGTAGTTATGAACCAACCTTCTTGAACTTTGAATATCTTTGCTTTAGAAGATCCTAAGACTAGTGGATCAAATGGATTTATCCCTTTTGACCTTAAGAACATCTTTTAAACGTTTGATGACTCCATTATTCTTGTGCTTCAAGATCTAAGCTTTCAAAGTTGATCAAAATGAACCTATGACATGGGACATTTACACGAACATCAAATTAAATGTTGGGAAAAAATCTATCTTTAAATTTGACAATCTATAGGATGTCAATCATGTTCTATAGAATGATGAATGATGGTCATATGAACATCAAATTTAAAAACAGGGCAAGACAATGCTTTTGAGCTTAAATTTGACAGTCGTGCAATCATCAAAGATGGTCATGTGAACATCAAATGATGTCCCACAGATTATCAATTTTAAGACCATAGACTAGCCACTAGCTTTCAAATAATGGGTCTTAATTAATCAATGGTCTACATTACATCATACCCTCAGATCTAATGGTAGATGTGAGTCAAAATAATCAACAAATCTCAAGGGTGAATGGGTGTGTGACAAGTGGCATAAGTGCATTCGAATGACAAAAGATTGATGGATCAAAGGTATATATGCATAGGGAGATTGATGGAGTGAGTTAGATCAATGTGTCAATGATCCAAGTCAAATTTTTTATAGCCAAATAGAATGAAGGTGAGCCTAGGGTTTTTGATGGAGGTGAAGAATCCATTTTTAACCATGGAAAACAAGGGTTTTTAGGGTATTTTTGACACCATTAAAGCTCATTCAAATGCCACAGAGCAGTCCTTTTGATGTATTCAAGCATGGATAATACAAAGGGACTACCATTGGAGAATATTGATCTCTAGTTTGATAAATTAGAGCTTACATGGTTCTTTCTTGTGATTGGTTCTCTAGGTTAAAGAAGGATTTGTGTATAATGAATTCTTGGTCCCCACATAGATATAATAGGTTCATTTGGAACCTATTATAATATAGAATGTGCTAAATGATCCATGGGTCTATTTAATATAAAATCTATAAGGAAAACCAATGTCGTTAGATTGTTTTTCCATCTATAGGTGGGACCTATGATATAGATATGGAAATGGGTGATTATAAATGCAAGGGTGCCTATCATCAAAAAAGTAGGTACTCTATCACCCATGACATGACATGTTTATTAGTATCAAAATCCAAGGATTTGTTCCTCATGATCATGGTGAGTGAATTTAGGGATTAAGTGGTGAACTGGTACTTGGAGAGGAAATTAGGGGCTTTGGTTCTCTATTTGGTTAACAAGACACATAAATAGAAAGGTAATCAAAGGTTTCCACCTCACTTCTTGATCTAGAGGGTTTTCCTCCATTCTTGAAGGCATTGTTCCCTCTCTCTTGCTCCCCTTTTTTATAAATATAGCCCTTGAGTTATTGTAAAAGTATTTCCACTCCATGTATGGTGAAGCCCTGCTAGAATGACATAATATTTTGCCTTTAAACATTAATGAAAATTTAAATTTTTTAATTCTTAAACAATTGTCTGAGTGTGCAAGTGATGTATGGTGATGCAAAGTGATTGTGCTCTACCATTTATTACCTTATAGTTTCATGTTTGTGTAGGAGTTTCCATTCTAATAAATCATATGGAGTGTTTTTAATTGTATGAGATTATCTTTTAAGTGTACACTAAGCCATAGTGCTTAAAACTAGCCTACAATTTACTTACCTTAGATATATCTCATACATCTCACCTCCATATTGAAATACCCATGTTATGATCCATATGAATTAGAAGTTAGTTTATGTGCCTTGTTTCTTAGTGCAAGAAAGTATGATGGTCATACAAAATACATCTTGGTGTATCACTCCCTTAGATTAGGTTTATTTCATGCAACTTATAACTCTTTTACCATAATCAAGAATTAGCATAAGTGAAAGCACTTCAAGATACATTCAGGGAACTAGACCTTAAAATCTAAATGCTCACTTCCACTATAGGTAAACCCAAATACTTGGAAGTGTTCTCATGTTTCCTAATTATAAAAGAGGATTAAACACCCTTTTCTAAGGTGCAAGATTTGGTGACAATAGTTCTGGCATGCCTAACACCAATGGAAACTTCAAATGATAGCTTCTAGTTATAAGTAGCCAAGGTATATCTCATTAAAGTCTTGATTAGTTTTTATATTTCCTTTGTTATATGAGGTTGACATGAATAACCATGGTGAATATCCCTACCATGGACCTCCTTATCAGTCTTGCTATGAATCACAATATACTTCCCAATAGCCCTATCAAAATGGCTATCACTCCTATGACCCATGACAAACCTATAATCCTCCATTTTCCCCTTTAGATAGACACCATATTTTTCGACAAACCTATGGGGAAGGCTACCAAAAAACCTATCAAGAAATGCCTCCCTATTAGTCCTAATATGAACCCTATCAATCATACCCTAGGACTCTTGAACCTAAAGAGTACTCCTATGAGTCTTGTCATGAGGAACAAGATGTTTCTATGGACTCCATATCAAGGTATTATAAGGCAAGATATAGATTCTTATAGACTAGAATGCAACAAAATGAAGCTAGCCTTGATCCCATCATTACCCTCCTCCTCCTTCATTTTTCCCATCTTATATCAAGTCTTTGTTGGCATCTATATCACATTTACTAGTTCTTGAAGATGAAATGATAACATGGGATGATGAGTATGATATACTCCCAAATCATCTGATGGAAGGGTTGAGAAATGTTGTCCAAAGTCATATGCAAACTTTGAAGATGTTTGAAGAACTAGAAGGAACTCAATGGGAGATCATGGAACAAATGGAATTAGCAAAGAAGTGCCTTTAATGCTCAATAGATAGACTAAGTATGTGGGAGGATAAAAAGCTTGAAAATAAACATCTTGCTATTGAAGAGTTTCAAGAAATCTATTGGTATGATGCAGATCTTACTTATGTAGGTGTCCCTCCTTCCAATCATCCCAAGAAGTCACTTCCCTATGAGATTTCTAGTGTTTTCCTCTTTACTAAATTCACTCACAAGCCCTCTCCTCCATCCCACACTCCATCTCCAACTCGATAACCTTCCACTACACTTCATATCCCATGTCCTTCACATGAGCCCATCTTGAGGGAAGTAAGTGTAGGGGAGAAAATCAAAGCCAAAGCTAACCAAGAAGATGTCATGAGAGACTATGAGGAGGAAATCACCATAAGTACCCCCTTGGTGACCATAAGTGCAACTCTTCCTTCTTGGATGAAGAAAAACACATTGGAGATCTTATCGCAACTATTGGTGCAGAGTTTAATATGGAAGAGGAACTTATCAAAGACTCTTTTGTAGTTTTCCATGAGGAATGTGGCCAAGAACCAAAGGGAGAGGTATTTGATGAAGACTCCTTGTCCAATCATGAAGCTATAGATGACCATCTCAATCATAAAGATGAAGGCCATTCTACTGATCAAGAATCTATTATCATAGAGCAATCTGGTGATGCTAGTGTCCAAGATGTTATAGACATGGAAAGTGAGGGCAAGGTGGAGGTTGAAGTTTCTCAATAATAGTTGAGAGACCCCTTGGTATTGAGCTGTACTTAGAGATATAAGGACATGAAGAAGAGATTCTTGATGCTCTCAAACATCAAACATGCTCTATTAATGATGATAGGTAGCTACATGTTATTCCCAAAATTAGCTATTCTCATTTTTTGGAACAACCCCTATGAAACTTGTCCATTTCACTCTATGTTCATCATTCGAGACAAGTTTTTCTTGATCTCAAGCATAGTCGACTAAATCCTTAAAAAGTTCACAACCTTCCCTCGTTATGATTTCTCAAGAAATGTGAAGTTTGTTGCAGTCTCGATGCAATCAAAATGTCAAAATTTTGATAAATTTTAAGGAGTTAGTGTTTCTGGTTTACATGCAGGAGCGGCAAAAAATGCCGCCCTTGCATGTTGTTTTTCATTCACATGCAAGAGTGGCATTTTTTTCCACCCTTGCATGTTGTTTTGTGCTCAGATGCAAAGGCAATGAAAATCACTACCCTTACATCTTTCTATGTAAGAGCGGCAAAAATCACTGCCCTTGCACTTTAAGTGACTCTTGCAGGAGCAGAAATTTTTGCCACTCTTGCATCTTTCTTCCTCTTGATCATGCATAGGCAACAATTTTTTCCACCCCTGCATGATCTCAGTTTTCATGTGTGACATTTATGGCTGCATGCACTGAGTGGTTGGCATCAGTTTTCACCCTATTAAAGCCATTTTGAGCCTCATTTTGATCATTCCACTTGTCTGCTCCTCCTCCCTACAACCAATCGACCGAGTGCGCTAGTGGGATTGCAATTTTTCCAGATTCAAGTGTGGGATTTTGATTTTATTAGGTGAGTTTTGTGTTCTTTCTTATTTTATTTCTAGGTTTTTTTTAGTTCTTCCTCTTTTCTTTTAAGTTCTAGTTTTTCTCTTTTTTCCTTTATAGGTTGTTTATTTCTTCTTTTTTCTTCTCCCTCTCCTCCTCATTAGCAATAGAAACCCAAAATATCAAAAAAAAACCATTAAATGGTGTAATGGTGGTGAAAATCACCACATTTACACAATACCAAATGAACCAGTGTAATAGCAATGAAAATTGCTGCCATTACACCATCCTTTGCCATTTGTGCAAGGGCAACAATTTTCACCGCCCTTACACAAGTTTTCTACCCATGTGCATAGGCGGTGATTTTTACCACCACTACACAAAGTTCACATGCAATGGCAGCAAAAATCACCACCTATGCTCATACATACCTTCCCCTACATGCAAGGGTGGTGATTTTTTACACCCCTGCATGCATTTCCTCATATTTTCCTAACTCTAGGAAGTTTTTATTTTTCATTTTTTTGATCCTACTTCCCTCTGACTTTCTAGCCTACTCATGCCTTAGCCCTTTCAAGTGCATTCCCATGGTCATGATTACCAACATGCAATTTTCTTAGATTGCTAATTTTTCTCCTGATTACATGATCATGATTCTTGTTGCAGTTTCTCTCAAGGATCCTTCTTTATCAACATTTGTTTGACAAAAGCCCTTCTAGATGACTGAGGTTTCTCCAAAAAAGCTAAAGATAATGAAGTACAAGTATCAAGGTATTTTTCTAATCACCTCAATTACTTCTAATGTCGATGACATTAGGGATATAGAGATTGGCCACATGGATATGGCTGAGTTCATGGAAAGAACTAAATCAAGCAATCCTAGCCATGAAATGAAGAAGATACTCGAGAACAATATTCATCTGGTCTCTTCTTTTTTTATAGTGGCTCACAACACATAGTTCATTCTCTAGTTTGCTAAGTTTTACAATAAAGATACTAGGGCTATTTTAGACACTAGTGGTAATGTGGTGATTAGACTGGACTCTGAATTCATCGATAAAGTGTTCATGTGCCCTCCTGCTACTGAAGTATTAAATCTTGATTTCGTTGAAGCATAAAGGGAGTATGAAAAAGATCCTGAAAGAGTGAATAAAGTAATTAACAATAAATGGCTCAAGACTCCAAGGGTGAACTTTTCAAGATGGCCATGGAGCTTTCCAATGAGTGATTTAATAGAAGAAGTTGGTGACCTGATCACTCTTCTCAGTAGGGTAAGAGGTTTACCTTCTTCCTCACTATTTAACGAATGGATGTACCCTTTCATTAAAATAATTCTCTAAGGCAAACAAGTCATTTTCTAGGGAGTATAAATCAATAATGCTCTACATGAGTAATTGATGAAGGTATCCACTACCTCCAAATTCTACATGACTTCATACTTGGTATATATTGTGACGTCAATGAGAACATTCCCAAGTTTGACATCAAAAGGAGATAGGAAGGTAACTCTAGTATATCAATATTACTCTCAATTGACATTGAAGGGTTCTATCCATCATTTTAGGAGGGTAAATGATGCCTTCATAGTATTTTTGTGTCTCTTTGATCCCCAATGAGAATAGAAAAGAGTGTCAGATGAAGCCTAGATAGTTGTGAATGACTTCAAATGTATGTTCTTGTAGTTTCCTTTTTTTTCTTATTTGTGGGTTGGTTATTTCCAAGGTCATCCTTATATGCTCCCAAGATTCCCTTCAAATGAATTAGTCTTGATGGAGTTGTGTAGGCAAATAATCATCGTATACAACAAACAAATGGAACTCAAGAAACCCAGTTTCAAGTTTTTGATTGAAATTGACAGGTTATCGGTATTGACCGCTAAAAAAGTTAGAGTTATGAAGACTAAAATGCAACTCGTAACCATGAAGCATTTCAAAAGGAGACCAAACTTTGACTACAGAGGTGTAAAGGATATAATCAAGAGGAAGACCTAGTTTCACGAGCCTATGATGGAAGATGTTTGGGTTGATTTGAGGACTGCAGAAGACATCAAAAAAATGGACTATAGTAGATTCTTTGATGAGAAGATAAAATATCTAGGACTCATTGATATCCCTGAGAATCTAGTAGATGATGGGGATTTGATCAACAATAGATACCATGCTGAACAAATCACCAATACCCCTCTTCCCCCAACCCAATGGTCTTAGAAGGAGTTGACTTCTTTGAGGAAAAGATTCAAATTAATATTGGCAAACACCAATGATTAGTTAGCAAATAAGGGAATCACCTTGAAAGAGTTCATCACAGGATCAAAAGCTGAATTTCAAGAGGAAATAAAGAGAAGGGTGGAAAATAGGATGAAGAATAAAAGTGATGTCCATGCTTTTGATAGGCCACATAAGCCAAGGATCATCTTCATGACAAAGAAGTCACAAGTTGTAGAAATAGAGCCAGGAATAATAGATATGGAGGTTGAAAAGCACAATGCTGAAGAACTAGTAGTGGAGTAAATAGAGACTGATGATGGGCCCAAAAATCAATAAGAAAAGGAAACTCTATCTCTACAAGTAGGTGTACAGTCAGAAATATGAATTTCTTCTTCCCCACCTAGCTCACCTATTGTAACTCCACCTATTTTTCCAATTAGTGTTCCCTCTTCTGGAGCTGCCTCTCCTTCTAAAATTAGTTTTAATGACCCTCAAGGTGCTTCTGGAGATGTTCTTCATTTCTCAAGGTCAATCCCTAGTTTTTCATCTCTAGCTTTTGATATCGGAGATAGTTCTGCTTTCGATCATTTAACAGCAAGTGTAGTTCTTATTGATACTCTACCTATTATTTCCACCACTGGTGTTGGTGAAACTCCAGTAATGCCAACTATGGAGATTGATAATAATGTAAGTACTTATTCCCTCCCACCTTATTTATCAACTTATATGCTCAAAAAGAAAAAAATAGGCCATCTCCCCAGATGACTTCAATTTTAATAAAATGGTGCTAGCAAAAATCAAGACTCCTAAAAAGCCAAAAATCCTTTCAAAGATGATTGAGGATAAAGGGAAAAAATTTCTAGAAATAGCAAAACCTCCACAGCATGTAACTCTTGAAAAATTTAATGTAAATGACTACTCTATCTCTCAAATTGAGTTAGGAAAAATAACTCATGAAAGCGCTAAGAGCGATATGTAATCAACTATAGACATCTTGGTTTAGAAGTTTGATAGAGAAAGAGAAATGAAGGACCATTATAAAGCAATGGTGAAACAACTGACTGCGGTAATAAGCAGAATAACTTTCACTCTAGAAACAATAACTCTAGAGGCTATCTCCATCGATGACCCTGTGATTCAGAAAGTAGAAAGAACCTATCTCAAGGGAAAATTACTTGAAGAGTACTTAGACAAGATGCATACACAAGGAATTTCCTTGTTCACAGAGTTGTCTGAGAAGATGAGTAAGATGAAGAAATTGAGAGCATAACTAGATGACCTTATCAATATTATTTCTTAGGATATTGAAAGCATAAAAAAGTATCTTGATAAGTGGATGGATATGAAGTTGAAAATAAGCACCCTAGTATCAATTGGCATCATTGCTGATAGAGACTCTTATACTAAGACTAAAGAAGCATTGATATATAGGAGCCAAGTGCTTAAGGAATTGATTAGCGACCTTGAATCATCAAAGGACCTTAGTGAGCAAAGTGACATCAGTCTTTTACATAAATTGGAGGAGCTGCCTTGCAAGCTTACATCACAAGACAATCAATTCCTTTCAGAAAAAGAAATGGTTCAAGAATTTAAAGGTATGTTCTAAAAATAATTTGAAGATAAACCATTCTTAGTAGCCTCTATGGACAATATACTGGATAATCAGTTAAATCTGGATAATCTAAAAACTAGGTTAACTAGTTATGCAAAATTGGTCACAACAGTGAGAGATGCCATAGTCAAGGCGAAAATGATTTTCAAAAATACTGTTACTCTAGATAGTATCATGATACAAGCAACTATCGCCATGTATGATGCTCATGTAAAGAAATATGGGGCTATAAATTGAATCAACTTTCTTTTAATTTAATTTCTTTTTTTCAAATACACTTTTGTAATTGCATTGGACATTTGCACATGTACTTTTGTCATGTGTAATTACATGTAAAAATATGAAAAGTTCAAAGTCAATAAAGACTTCTATCTTTGGCTAGGTCAGAATATCTAAATATTTTTTAAATCCTCAAGGCTTATCCTATAAAAGAAAGAGAGCCTCTTTTGTAATATATCTTTTTTGGTAATATAAAAGATAGAGAGCCTCTTTTGTAATATTACACCATCCTTTTCCATTCGTGCAAGTGCAGCCATTTTCACTGCCTTTACACATGTTTTCCACCCATGTGCATAGGCAATGATTTTTGCCACCCTTGCACAAAGTTCACCTACAATGGTAGCAAAAATCACTGCCTATGCTTAGACAGACCTTCCCCTACATGCAAGGGCAGTGATTTTTGCTGCCCCTGCATGCATTTCCTCAGATTTTCTTAACTCTTGGAAATTTTGATTTTTCATTTTTTTGAGCATGCTTCCCTTTAAATTTTTGGCCTACTCACACCTTAGCCCTTTCAAGGGCATTCCCATGGTCATGATCACCAACATGCAGTTTTCCTAAGTTACTAGTTTTTACCTTGATTGCACGATCATGATTCTTGTTGCAGTTTCTCTTAAGGATCCTTCTTCATTGACATCCATTTGATAAAAGCCCTTCCAGATAATTGAGGTTTCTCCAAAAAAGTTGAATACAATGAAGTATAAGTATCAAGGTATTTTTATAATCACCTCAATTACTTCTAGTGTTGATGACATTAGGGATATAGAGATTGGCCATGTGGATATGGTTGAGTTCATGGAAAGAACTAAATCAAGCAATCCCAGCCATGAAATGAAGAAGATAATTAAGAGTAATATTCATCTGGTCTCTTCTTTTCTTGTAGCAGCTCACAACATAGAGTTCATTCTCTAGTGAACTCAATTTTACAATAAAGATACCAGGGTTGTGTTAGACGCTAGTGGTAATGTGGTGATTATACTGGACTCTGAATTCATCGACAAAGTGTTCATGTGCCCTCCTGCTACTAAAGTATTAAAGCTCAATTTCATTGAAGCACAAAGGGAGTATGACAAAGATCCTAAAAGAGTGAAGAAATTAATTAATAATAGATTGGCTCAAGATTCCAGGGGCAAACTTGTCAAGATGGCCATGGAGATTTCCAATGAGTGATTTCATAGAATTTAGTGACCTGATCACCCTTCTCAGTAGGGTAAGAGGTTTACCTTCTTCCTCACTATTTCATGAATGAATGTACCCTTTCATTAAAATAATTCTCCAAGGCAAACAAGTCATTTTTTGGGAGAATAAATTAGCAATGCTCTACATGAGTAATTGATGAAGGTATCTACTACCTCCAAATTCTACATGACTTCATACCTGTTATATATTGCGGCATCAATGAGAACCTTCCCAGGTTTGACATCAGAAGGAGACAGGAAGGTAACCATAGTATATCAATATTACTCTCAATTAACATTAAAAGGTTCTATCCATCATTTTAGGAGGGTAAATGATGCTTTTTTCATAGTATTTTTATGTCTCTTTGATTCCCAATTAGAACATAAAAGAGTATCAGATGAATCCTGGACAGTTATGAATGACTTCAGATGTATGTTCTTACAGTTTCCTTCTTTTTCTTATCTATGGGTTGGAGTTTTCCAAGGTCATCCTTATATGCTCCCAAGATTCCCTTCAGATAAATTGGTCTTGATGGAGCTGTGTAGGAAAATAATCATCATACACAACAAGCAGATGGAACTCAAGAAGCTCAGTTTCAGGTTCCCGATTGAAATTGGCAGGTTTTCGATATTGACCACTAGAAAATCTAGAGCTATGGAGACTAAAATGCAACTTGTAACTATGAAGCATTTCAAAAAGAGATCAGACTTTGAATACAGAGGTGTAAATGATATAATTAGGAGGAAGACCCAGTTTCATGAGCCTATGATCAAAGATGTTTGGGTTGATTTGAGGACTACAAAAGACATCAGAAAAATGAACTATAATAGATTGTCTCTTGAGCAAATAGAATATCTGGGACCCACTAATATCCCTGAGAATCTAGTGGATGATAGGGATTTGATCAACAATAGATACCATGCTAAACAGATTGCCAATACCCCTCTTCCCTCAACCCAATGGTCTTAGAAGGAGTTGACTTCTTTGAGGAAAACATTTGAACTAATATTGGCAAACACCAATGATTGGTTAGTGAATAAGAAAATCACCTTGAAAGAGTTCATCACAAGATCAAAAGCTAAATTTCAAGAGGAAATAAGGAGAAGAGTGAAAAATAGGATGAAGAATAAAAGTGATGTCCCTACTTATGATAGGCCACATAAGCTTAGGATCATCTTCATGACAAAGAAGTCACAAGTTGTAGAAAAAGAGCCAGGAACAACATATATGGAGGTTGAAAAGCAAAGTACTGAAGAACCAATAGTGGAGAAAATGGAGATTGATGATAGGCTCAAAAATTAATAAGAAAAGACATCTCTATTTTTATAAGTAGGTGAAATACCAAAAATGGGAATTTCTTCTTCCCCGCCTAGCTCACCTGTTGTAACTCCTTCGCCTATTTCTCCAATCAGTGTTCCCTCTTCTAGAGCTACCTCTCCTTCCAAAATTATTTTTGACAACCCTCAAGGCACTTTTGGATATGTTATTCATTCCTTAGGGTTAATCCCTAGTTTGTCAACTCCATCTTTTGATATTAGAGATAGTTCTACTTTCGATTATTCAGTAGCAGGTGCAGTTCTTATTGATACTCTGCCCATTGTTTCCACCACTAGTGCAGGTGCAACTCTAGTAATGGCAACTATAGAGATTGATACTAATGTAAGTACTTCTATCCTCCCACCTTGGTTGTTGACTTATGTGCCCAAAATGAAAAAATAGGCCATCTCCCCAGATGACTTTGATTTTAATAAAATGGTGCCAACAAAAGTCAAGACTCCTAAAAAGCCACAAATCCTTTCAAATATGATTGAGGATAAAGGGCACAAATTTATGGAAATAACAAAACCTTCATAGGATGTAACTCTTGAAAATTTTAATGTAAATGACTACACTATCTCTCGAATTGAGTTAGGAAAGATAACTCATGAAAGTGCTAAGAGTGATATGGAGTCAGCTATGGATATCTTGGTTCAGATGTTTGACAAAGAAAGAGAAATGAAGGACCATTATAAAGCAATGGTGGAACAACTGATTGCGATAATAAGGAGAATAACTTTCAATCTAGAAATAGTAACTCCAGAGGCTATCTCCATTCATGACCCTGTTATTCAGAAAATAGAAAGGACCTATCTCAAGGAAAAAGTACTTGAAGAGTACTTAGACAAGATGCATACACAAAGAATTTTCTTGCTCATAGAGTTGTCTGCGAAGATGGGTAAGATGAAGAAAGTGAGAGCAGAACTAGATGACCTTATCAATACCATTTCTCAGGTTATTGAAAGCATAAAAAAGTATCTTGATAAGTGGATGGATATGAAAAAGTTGAAAATAAGCACCCTAGTATCAATTGGTGTCATTGCTGATAGAGACTCTTATACTAAGACTAAAGAAGCATTGATATATAAGATCTAAGTGCTTAAGGAATTTATTAACGACCTCGAATCATCAAAGGACCTCAGTGAGCAAAGTGAAATAAATCTTTTGCATAAATTGTAGGAGCTACATTGCAAGCTTACATCACAAGACAATCAATTCCTTTTAGTAGAAGAAATGGTTCAAGAATTTAAAGGTATTTTCTGCAAGGAATTTGAAGATAAACCATTTTCAGTAGCCTCCCTGGACAATATATTGGATAATTAGTTAATTTGAGATAATCTAAAAACTAGGTTAACTAGTCATACAAAATTGGTCACAATAGTAAGAGATGCCATAGTCAGGGCAAAGATAATTTTCAAAAATACTATTACTCTAGATAATATCAAGATACAAGCAACTATCACCATGTATGATGCTCATGTAAAGAAAGATGGGGCTACAAATTGAATCAACTTTCCTTTGATTTGATGTTTTTTTTCAAATGCACTTTTGTAACTGCTTTGGACATTTGCACATGTACTTTTGTCATGTGTAATTACATGTAAAAATATAGAAAGTCCAAAGTCAACAAAGACTTCTATCTTTGACTAGGTCAGAATATCTAAATATTTTTTAAATCCTCAAGGCTTCTCCCTATAAAAGAAAGAGAGCCTCTTTTGTAATATATCTTTTTTGGTAATTAGAAGCAAAAGTTTGGCCCAAATTGAGATGCCTTTTGAGACTTTGAGCTCAGATTGTAAATCATATTTTCTTGAATGAATGAGAAGCGAGTGACCTTTCAAACTTTGTGTTGGAATAACTTGTGTTATTTAGGGAACTGTTCTTATGTCCTTTTTCCTAATAATATCTCATCTATTTGATTAAATAAGTAGAGTGTGTGAAAATTATCTGGAAGATGTTCTGAAGTTAATTATGAAGACTTTGTGCTGCTATAATTATCTTTAGTTTGTGTTTCTTATGTTTTGGTGAAAAGGATATTAGAAAGGCTTTGTACTACTTTTATCCTTTGTGATCTTATACTCTATTGTGGTTTTCGATGGAGACTTTGAGTTGCACTTCATTATACAATTTTATTAGTCTTAAATTAGTAAGAGAAGTAATGAAAGACTATGCTTTTATGGGTTTCTTGTGGATCTAGTTACTACCCGGGAAGTTTTCCTATTGTTTACTGGAAATCATTTCTGAAAGAAGATTGCTTTTAGTTATTATACATGAATTTTCCTTTGCCTTGTGAAAATCATCTCTAAAAAAAGAGAGATGGATGGTATGATCTCACCCCTGAGTCTATTTTCAATTTATATTAATATATTATACTTTATAGGGAACCTCTCCTTGCTGAGAGGAGAGATTTATCGCATTATACTATGGTTGATATACCCATTTTGCCTTTAGTTAGTTGATGACAAAATACTCACCCAACACTACAAATGAAGCTCTTTCAAGAGCTTAAAGATTTTTTCCAAGTTGAGGGTTAAGTACATGAGAAGGTGGAGGAAATTTTTTTTATGGAGGATAATGAACAAGAGTAGGTGGACTATTTAAATCTCATTGATGAGCTTGGGGAACTTGTAGCTGAAGAGAAACCGAATCTTATTGAGAGCACCATGGAGATCAATAAGGTAAGCATTATTCAACCACCATTAGAGGTCATAGATGAGGAACCATATGAAAAGGTTGAGGCTATAGGTTATACATAGTTGAACTATTTGGAGCTGCTTGGTTCTCACTGAACATCATGCTAAAGAGGTTGACAATTGCAACAAAGAAGAAGTAGACATCAAGACCAAGAGTCAAAGAGATACATGACTCACTCAATCCCTCATCTCATGATGCAAGAAGATTTTAAAACTTACCCTTTAATCCTAGAGGAAGTGTTCATCTCATATTATTTAGTGTTTAGGTGTGTGTTTCATTTCTTATTCTGCTCTATTCAATAAGTGCCCTTGAAGCACATGTTATTTCTCATCTTGTGTGTTACTTATTTTTGTGTTCCCTTATGTTTTGTGTATTATTCAAAGATTTTTATATGTCAAACCTTATATATAAATGACTCCATTTCCCAATGAATAGGATTAGGCAATTGGTTTGGTTTCCTTTTGCATAGGTAGGGATGCAACCCCTAGGAAATCACCAAAAATGTTGACCATTTTTCCCCTCAGGCCAAAATGGGTCAACACCCTATAGCCAAAATATTGTATGGGGGGATTTTATAATGCCATGGAGAATATTAAAGAGACCTTATGGGATGTTAATAGTGATTGTAATGACTTAGGAAGCTCTTGGTATTCATCCGGTTCTTCATTGTGTTCACCTAGGCATTTTGGGTCTAGTGGTAAAAAGTGCAAGTGGGTAGTTTGCTGAGGCCAGATCTCACACTTGTAGTTAAATAAAGGGAAAGTGACCACATGGGTTTGTTTACCTTAGTCCCAAGTTGCTATGTACCAAGTTTGAGGTCCTCTACCAAAATTCAAATGGAGTTATACATGTGCAAAGTTGGGCTCCCAAGCATTTTTGCTAAGTTTCCCATGGTCATTTGAGCTCGACCATGGTAGGACATCACACAAAAATAGTTATGAACCAACCTTATTAAGCTTTGAATATATTTGCTTAAAAATCTCCTAGGACCAATGGATCAAATGGGTTTTTCTGTTTTGACCTTAAGAACATCTTATGAAACTTTGATGCCTCCATGATTCTCGTGCTTCAAGATCCAAGCTTTCAAAGTTGATCAAAATGAACCTGCAACATGGGATATTCATGTAGAAATCAAATTAAAGCTTGGAAAAAAATCAATCTATGTTTAAATTTGATGATCTATGGGATGTCAATCATGTTCTACAAAATTATGAATGATGATCGCATGAATGCCAAATTTAAAGGTAGAGCAAGACAATCCTTTTGAGATTAAATTTGATGGTCATATGACTATCAATGATGGTCATGTGAACATCAAATGACATCATAAAAACTATCAATTTTAAGACCATGGACTAGCCATTGGCTTTCAAACAATGGGTCCTAGTTGATCAATGGTCTATGTTGTATCATAACCTTGGATCTAATGGTGGGTGTGAGTCAAAATGGTCATTGAATCTCAATAGTGAATGGGTACGTGAAAAGTGGCACAAGTGCATTCAACTGGTAAAAGATCGATGGATCTTGGGTATCCATGCACAAGAAAATTAATAGAGTGAGTTGGGTCAATGTGTCAATGAGCCAAGTCAGATTTTTGAGAACCAATTAGAGTGAAGGTGAGCTTAGGGTTTTTGATGGAGGTCAAGAATTCATTTTTGACCATGGAAAGAAAGGTTTTGTAGTGTCTTCTTGACACCATTGAAGCTATTTCAAATGCCATAGAATGGTCCAAATTATGTATTCAAGCATAGAGAATATGAAGGGACCGCCATTGGAGATTATTGATCTCTAGTTTGATAAGTTAGAGCTTACATGGCTCTTTCTTATGACTAGTTCTCCAAGTTCAAAAAAGATCCATGTATAATGAATTCTTGGTCCCTATAGATATATAATAGGTTTATTTAAACCTATTTATATATCAGGTGATAAATGATCCATGTGTCTATTTAATATAAAATTTATAGGGAAAATTGATGTCCTAAAATTGGTTTTCCATCTATAGGTGGGACCTATGATTTAGATATGGAAATGGGTGAATATAAATTTAAGGGTGCCCATTATCAACAAAGTAGGTAATCCACCACCCAAGACATGGCATGTTTTTGAGTATTAGAATTTGAGGATTTGATCCTCATGATCATGGTGAGTGGACTTAGGGTCTTGAGGTGGTGAGTTATTACTTGGAGAGGCAGTTAGGGGCTTTGATTGTGATTATATTCATGCATAGAGAATATGAAGGGACCACCATTGGAGATTATTGATCTCTAGTTTGATAAGTTAGAGCTTACATGGCTCTTTCTTGTGACTAGTTCTCCAAGTTAAAAAAAGATCCATGTATAATGAATTCTTGGTCCCTACAGAGATATAATAGGTTTATTTAAACCTATTAATATACCAGGTGATAAATGATCCATGTGTCTATTTAATATAAAATCTATAGGGAAAATTGATGTCCTTAGATTGGTTTTCCATCTATAGGTGGGACCTATGATTTAGATATGGAAATGGGTGAATATAAATGTAAGGGTGCCCATCATCAACAAAGTAGGTAATCGACCACCCAAGACATGGCATGTTTTCTAGTATTAAAATTTGAGGATTTGATCCTCATGATCATGGTGAGTGGACTTAGGGTCTCGAGGTGGTGAGCTATTACTTGGAGAGGCAGTTAAGGGCTTTGATTTTGCTCAAACAGACTTGATCATCATCTAACAAACTCTTGTCTCTAGTAGAACACTCTCAATTAATGAGAGGAGATCAGGGATTAGTGGGACAACATGAAATATATTTTTTGAACAAGGTACACAAATAGAAAGGCAATCAAAGGCTACCACCTCACTTGTTGATATGGAGGGCTTTCCTCCAATCTCAAATGCTTTATTCCCTCTCTCTCTTGCTCCTTTTTCTATAAATATATTGCTTGAGATATCATAAAATAAGTTCCACTCCATGTATCTTGAAGCCCTACTAGAATGACATCATATTTTGCCTTTCAAAATTAATGCAAATCTAAATTTTTTAGTTCTTAAATAATTGTCTGAGTGTGCAAGTGATGTATGGTGATGCAAAATGATTATTCTCTATCCTTTATTCCCTTATCCTTTCATGTTTATGTAGGATTTTCTATTCTAACAAGTCATATGGAGTGTTATCAAGTGTATGATCTTATATTTTAATTGTATAATGAGCATTGGTGCTTACAACTAGACTACGGTTCACTTACCTTGGATAGATATCATACATCTCACCTCTATATTGAAATACTCATGTTAGGATCCATAAGACTTAGAATTTTGTTTGTGTGCCTTGTTTATTAGTGAAATAAAGTATGATGGTCATACATAATACATCTTGGTGTATTGTCCCCTTAGATTGGGTTTATTTTATGTAATTTCTAACTCTTTTCCCATAAGCAAGCATTAACATAGGTGGAAACACTTCAAGATACATTTGGGGAACTAACCCTTAAAATCTAGAGGCTCACTTCCACTATAGGTACACCCAAAAATTTGGAAGTGTTCCCATGTTTCCCAAATATGGAAGAGGATTGAACACCCTCTTCTAGGGTACGAGATTTAGTGACAATAGTACACATGTAAACTAACACTTTTTCATTCATCACATACATGAACATAGGAATTTTCATATAGCAAAGTTCAAGCCAACATTTAAATGTTTTAATAGATGAAAAAATGACATTTACAGACTCAAGATTTAAACTCAAACATAAACATCATTGCATTATTTAAACATAAAGACAATGACCATTAGATGAATCTTGAATCTCTTCTCATTAATGCCAAAGTTACATGTATACTTACATAACAAAATTTATAAGAAACAATATTATCCAACAACATAAGAGAAACATAACATAAGTGTCAAAAATAATAATATCAACTTGACAACATAACAATTTATCACTAAAAACATTGTTTACCAACAATAATAAATTAATATATCACATCAAAAACTTAGTAGCATGCTAATAACAACACTCTCAACAACCTATTATAACAATCAAGGTGGGATCTTATAAGTGAAATCTAACACCTTTTAGTTGCATGTGATATATATGTGCTCCATAAAATTCACAACACTTTATAAATAACACAATTGAACAAATTATATTCAATGTCATTATAACAATTTCTTTAGATATGTAGCATGTTGTGGTAGATTTATTTTAAATAAGTTAGGTAATGGATTGTCTTTAATAATAAATTCTTGAAGACTTTCTCTTATAGCCTAGACTAGTGCTTCTTCTCTTTCACTCCATAACATGCATAACCTCCTTATTATTCATGACACTCCTTGTTACTTATCAACCATTTTATTGTCATTGCTACATTCTAAGACATGGTCAATCCTTTGTTAAGCACTCTCAGGTTTATTGGTACATCTATGCAACCTCATCCTCATGTGCCTCTGATCTGACTATGCAATGTTGGACTTTGTTAAAATTGGGGTCTCATCTTCTCTACATGTGTCTCATGAACCTCACATCTGCATGTCAAATATTAAAAATTTATGCATCCTTTGTGTCCATCAGGTGTTCTATAAAAATCCATGTAATTCTATATTTTGCCCAAATTAGGAGTAAACCAAAAACTTAAAATTGGAATATATAAAATGAGGAGTATAAGTTATAGCTCCAAAAATAAAATAAATATTTAATGGGTTCATTCATATTGACTTCCAAAAAGAGTGAACAACTAGACTAACCATGTTATTGTTTAAGAGAAAAGATGTTGATAATCTTTCAAATTGTCAAATTGTCATGGTCAATCCTCTCTTTCCTATTTTTTTGGTAATATGATAAAACATAGTATTATTATTTTCTCTAAGGAAAAGGGAAAGAGAGAAAATAAGCATGTAAGTTTTAGACCAAAAAATTCAACAATAGATCAGTGTGCCACACTTAGACACTTAGTTGAAAAGGTTTGGGATAAAAAAGGTTAAGTATATTTTTGTTTCATAGATTTTAAGAAGGAATTTCACATAGTACCATGGATAAACTTATGGATTAAAATCAAGTAACTAGAGATCTAATATCATCATAAGGCAACCGTTCTTAAATAAAATAAGCAAGTCAAGGCAAACATTAAAAGACATACAATGTTGTTTAAGTGCTTTAAGAGTGACATAGGCGTTAAACAAAGTTTCCATTTGTACCTTAATTTTTGGGGCTATATATTCATAATATAAAATAATAGATACATAAATATGGAGGTGGATGGGTCCACTTGTCTAAATATGGGGTGAAACTCATATTACATGTTGATGATCTAACCCTAATTGCAGAGACAAACTAAGACTTAAGAGACCGCTTACAAGTCTTATGACTCTTTTCTAAAGAGTTAGGAATGAAAATGAACATAAAAAAAACCAAAATTCTAATCTTCTCCCTAAAAAAGAAAAAATAATTATTTCAACTTTCAATTCGAAGGAGAGCCTCTTGAAGTGGTATCAAAATACAAATATCTTGGTCTAGAATTTTGCATCAAAATTAGATGAGATATATGTGGAAAGAAAAGAATAAAGGTGGATATATCACTTCAAAATATATGTAGGAATGCAAAGTTATGAGATTGGAAGAACAACAAGGCCTTATTTAGATTTCTTTCCTCCCCTGTGGTGTCATATGGGTGTGAACTATGGGCTAGTGGCACATCAAGTTTGAAATGGAGACAAGTATAAAGGATCCAAAAGTGCCTAATTAGAAATAATTTTAAAATCAAGGATTTAGTTCCCTATGAAATAGTCTTTCCAAAAATAAGTATTTTCCAATTAGAGGCAATCAATATGAAAAACTGTAGACACTAATTTTGGTACAAGCCTTAATATTGTAATGTCTTTAGTATCAATTTGTAAATATGGAAAAATGGTTAGGATTAGGATCTTATTAGCACTACTCTTTGTTATTATTCCTCTCTTTCTTATTCTCCACGTGGTCCCATGTCCCTTTTTTATTTTTATTCTAGTTCTCTTTGATATGTTCTATGTTTGGAGGCCTCCTCTCCATTATAATCTTTGATTGTTATGTTTCCTCTATGAGATGGGAATAAAGACACATTGATCATGTCCATTTTTATTTTATGGGCCCTTTTTCCCTTATCTACATTCTCTCAGTTTTTTGACCCAAGATTTTCATTTAACACTTGTATCTTGGTCAAATTTTATGCATCGATAAGTTTATAATTATTTATATATATGGAAGAATATTAGATAATTTCAATAAGAAGGATCAAGGAGAATTTCATAAATTTCAAATCTAGGAACACATTATATTACTAAATTTATGTTAAAGACATATATCAAAGAATCATTTTATATTGAAAGGACATAAGCAAATATAATGTAAAGTGAATTAAATCTTAGGGAGATAAGGCAAATCTTCTTTTCTCGAATCCTCCATTAGTTATGATGCCAATATATGGGATATGTAGTTGCAACCCCACCTTGGTTGTCTATCCCAAATACTTCTTACCTTTTATTTTTATCTAATATCATGTGGTAAGTTGGGTAAAATACATTAAAGTAGAAAACACAATAATTATATCCACTAAATCAGTGAAGTGAATATATAGGTAGACACAACATCTAGTGAGTCATGAACACAAAATAATTAAGGATGTAAAAATTAGTGCATAACATAATTGACATAATAAGATAGGTATGACAGTCAAACTATTTAATCATCAATTAGTACAGGGCACAATTGATGCAGGGCTCAATCTAGATCCACTCTCATAAATTTTGAAAACATCAAGGTGTCATCACTCTAACATCTCTTGTTTCTTTTCTAGTTTAATTATCAATTTTAGTAGTTTTCTTTTGCTAGTTACATGCATTTTAGCAACTAGGGCATAGTGAAAATTAACATTTTATAATGTTAATAGTATATGTCCCTAGTAAAATCATTTTACCTTCTTTTAATAGTCAAACTCTTAAAGGGTGATTTTTTTTGGTGAATCTGTTCATTGTACAAATGCTTGTACTTTCCTCCTAGGGATTTATAATTATTTTTTAGATATTCATATTTTCACTTTAACCCAAAAGTTTTGACCAAACCTTAGTTGACTTTCCATCACATTATACTCTTTTAATTATATCCACCTTTCATAAAGTGGAACTTACATCTTATACTTTAAAAAAATATATCTTTAGTGGTCTCCTAGGGTTTATCTTCTCCATTTTTGTTGTTTGTTGATTTAAGGGTTTTAGGAAAACCCTATCCATTACTTGTATCAAGGATCTCCCTTGTTTGAACCATGATGATTCTTTGTAATTTTTACTTATGTTTATATCTAGGTTTGTGGTGTTTATATGCCATTATAGGTAACTTACAATCTAAAGTTATATTTATTTTTGAAAAGTCATAGTGGGGGTGCTTGTTTTTTATTAGGTTGGTTTTCATGGATATTAAGAAATGGTTTATCACAAATTAAATGATCATTTCCTATCATCTATCACATAAAACTAACTTGTGGATTGAATAAAGATAGGGTTGTTTTCCATGCTTTAAAAGATGATGCCCTTGCCATTAATGGGTTTGCTTATTATTCTCTTGTTATTGAATGTATGATGGTTCACTATGAGATCAATGCCATGACAAACCAAAGGGGTAGGACATGCAATATCACTATCCCTCCTTTAGATTCTCAAATTGTGATAAACTAAAATACATCAAATCTTCCATCTCATCCTTCAAGGATTCAAATTAACAAGCCTTATGACTTAGTGGTCCAATTGAAAAATACACAAGACATGATCTCCATTCTATAATTTATTAAAAATTCAACTATTTTGAAGGACATATTAAGAGATGTTTTGTGTGATGCTAGTTTATTAACCAACATGGAGCCTACTTACTTTGTTTTTTTGTTAAGACATTAAAACATATTGAGCACCTCATATCATTTGATATCCATGATCTCCCACCTAGAGACATTATTGATCAAAACCTTAACTTATACATTAAAATTTAAAATGAATCACTTGGGAATTATAGACACATAAATTAACATTTAAGCTAAAACTATATGCTTGTGACCACTCTCTTACACACTTAGCTCTAAACCTATCTCATGGCTCTTTTCTATCACTTTGACCAATTTGCATACTCTTTTAAGATGATAAATGATCCTCGATTGTACTCATACCTATTATTATAACTTTAGACATATTTTAGGCCCTGCCTAACACTCAACATGATGAAATCACCCATTGAAAAAGAGCATATTAGGGGACTATAGTGCACTAATCTAGTGTCCTTACCCCCTCCTATCTTCTTACTAAATAATGACTAATTTGAAAATCAAAAGCTATAGGAAGCTTAGCCTATGTTCCTAATGAGCCCCATTCTAAGGAATTTCAAATATATGACTATATAAACACTTTCAATCCATTTTTTAAGGATGATGTTTCTATATCTAAAAACACTAGAATCATAATTTTTTATTGAGAGCAAAGTACCTATTTCTCCCAATTTGATTCCATACAACCCTAGTAGCCTAGAGCTCAAGTTTGAATACATTTGATAGGTCACAAGTCATGGTTACAGTACTTAATCAAATTAGTATTACACTAGCATATAACATATTATACTAATTATTCACACACCACTATAGCATGGGATAAATACATGAAATTTTATCCCTCTTCAGAGTATTGGTATGTAGGCAACACTCAACACATGGGGTGTTGAGGTCTCTCCAACTTCAACTAATGACCCCTTTTCCCCTATTAATTTTTCATTGGTTCTCATATGTTAAAATAATTGGGGTTATTGAAGTAAAATCAGTCATATTGTGGTCTCCACAAGTGATAATAAGCTCCCAAACCAGATACAAGCTCTATAGATAAAGACACAAAGAACCTAGAAACCCTGATTTATTCATTGTAAGTGGATAGGAGCACCCTAAGTTAGATAAGAGTACCATCCATATAGTTTAATACTATAAAAACTATTTTCTAGGTCTAAATCCAATTCTAGATTCCTGATTCTAGTTATCAAACCTCACTATATAACAACTTTTAGCTTTTGATTCCTCTTGTAGACATAGTTTCTAGCTAAGTCTTTATTTTTTCATTGCACCACTATTTTTAGTAAGTTTCAAGATTATAGTAATTCCAAACTAGTAAATTCTATTATTTTTATATTTTTCTCTTGATTTTTCATAGTAGTGTTGTCACTTAGGGTTTTTTATAAATCCTAAATTGGATAAAACATATTGGTGAACCTGTTTATTATTTGAATGTCACCAAACCCTAACAATAGATGTTGTTAGGGTTTGTATCCTTGTTATTATTTCCAAAAATGATTTTAAAAATTTTAGACCTATTATATTGTATAATAATTGCATTATTTTATCATTTCTATTTTTTATCACTTAAGTTTATAAAAATATTTTTTCCTACTTTAGCCACAATGTTATACCAAGTTCTTCCAAAGTTGAATATTTACAAATTTTAGTTAATCAATCCATAATGGTAGAACAAGTCAATATATTTGATGACACATATAGGCAATAATTATAGGGGTTTATATCAAAGAATAAGGATATTCAAGATGATTTCATCAAAATTATTAGTGAGGAACTTAAGAAATCATCTAAGACTTCTAACCCTTTTGCTCCATTAGATACAACTTTGGTACCATATGTCATAATGGGGAAAACTCAAGGGATTCAATAGATTACCATGAAAATTATTACTCCATCATTGGGAACACCACCTTTGGTTATCACACACTCCTATTCTCCTAATGTATAATACCTCATGTAAGAGATTCAAAGTCTGCAAACGAAGGTGTTACATTTGGTGTAGGGTGCTTCAAAACCTAATTATGCACTAGATTCTCATGTTTTGTTGCACACTACATTGGAATAATATATAGTGGTTTATACCATACCTATAAGTTTTGTGGCACCAAATATTACATTATATGATGGAAATGGTGACCTTGAACAACATCTCAGAGCATTTCACACAACATGTTTGGACTATTTCTCCAATGATAGATTATTGTATTCTTGAGAAGTCTCAAGGACTATGTATTATGATGGTTATATTATTTACCACAACAATTAGTACATGAATTCAATCCATTTGATGATATGTTTCTATCATAATTTTCAATCAACATCAATGAGAAGGTTTCCTATTCTTAGATCCCACTACTGAAATAGAAATATAATGAGGTTATCATAGACTATGTTTTAAGCTATAAGACCATGTTGTCAAAAATGAAAAATATTATAGTAGATAGATAATTACGTTATGTATTTAGGTGAAGTCTAATTCCATCCTTTCATGAATCCATTATGTTCAAGAATTTTAACTTGTTCACAGACTTGTGATATACAGTAAAGAAAGAGAAGTCAAGTTACTGGCAATGAACAAGAATGAGTATACAACCAATTAATATTATAATACAAAGAATTCAAGTAAGCCACTATCTAAGGTAATTCCAACCAATACTAAGAATGATAAAAAAGTAATAGGACATGCAGTTTTAGAGATTATTCCATGCATTATCCCATCAAATCCTTTAAGGAGTTAGTTTACTATTCTACCAAAATATCTATATAAGGTTCTCAAAACATTATTGGAATATGTAGTCATATAAAATGTCAAAATTGGTAGTTTGAGTGTGTTTTGTGACACCCTATCCATAGGTCCTTCTTGCATGCTCTTGTGACCCTTCTAAACACCTTTTTGCTCATTACAAGTCATTTATAGCCTTCCAAATGATGATTCCACCTTAGCCAAGTTGTTTTTCCTAGGATAATCCTATCCCCCTAGGTCTCGAGCCTATGGGATTTGAGTTTTATACCTGGACTATAGTGCTAGACCCTAGGGTGTCCCATTTTTAATGCTCTTATCCCTTTGCAATTTGAGCCAAAATGGTCATTTTCATCTGATTCCTATTCTTTATTATGTTAGCCTAACATGAATACATCTAAACCATGACCAATTATTCCCTATAAAATCATATCTAAAGTTAATTTATAAAGGAGGTGATAAATCTTATAAATCAAGCAATAGTACAAGCAAAATACTAAGTTAAGATTTCCTATTCTCTATATATAGTCACCCAACATAGCTACAAACATATTCAAACCCTCATACCAGTCCCTAGCCACCTAAATCACTCTTAATTTGGCATTTTTGCATCCACATCACACTATTTCACAAATCACATTAGGTGGGGGAACTACATATGGCTTGATCCCTCTTTGAAGTATTGGTATGTAGGCAATGTGCCCACACAAGGAGTGTGGATCACATGTTCAATGCATATTACACACACTAACCCACCAATTTTTAAGTGATTCAAATCCCATTTATCAAACATGATGGAGGGTTAGGGTTTTGAAGATTAAAATAGATCTATAGTGAGTTCTGTCGACATTCAACACTCAAGATTTCATAGGCAGGCTCACACATGTATAATGCAAAGAATTTAGAAAGCTCAGGTCTCTGTGACCAATTTAGACAATAGCATAGGAGTGGAAAAATGTGTTAGACCCTTAAGTGTCCTATTTTTTATTCTCCTATCCTTTCACCAAATGAAATCTATATTTAGATTCATCACACTGTCCTAGTCTTCCACAACCAATTTCAACCTCTATCTCAGCCATCTCGATCCAGTTTTAAGCTAAGTTATATTTCTCCTTATGTGTTATTATTTTTAGAAAGGTAAAAAAGATAGATAAATTATATAAATTAGGATGGTAATTATTTAAATATCATTTAATAATTTATTAATCAAGACCCTTAACTAAAATAGGAATAAAACTTCATTATCCTAAAATAGTTAAATCATTTGGTGAACCCGACTTAATTCGTTTATGCACAAAAACCCTAGAAACCTTAGGGAAATTTCCTTGCTGATTTTAGAAATATTTTTATAATTTTTCCTACATATATAAATCATATTTTCACATTTAATTTTTAAAATTTATCATAGTAATTTTAAAAATTATTTATTTCAAACCCTAGTTACTTATACTAGGTCCCGGTATTTTCAAACCCTAGCTTAGGGTTTTAAAATTAAAATTATAATTTTTACACACTAGGATAAATATTTCAATTTTATTAATAATTATTTACTTATTCAAATTTTTATATTTTCTCTTGCATGCTTATTTCCTTTCATTTGGCATGAATTTAAAAATGACATAAATACATATGTACATGCTATTTTAAGACCAATTCAAATAGATGTCATATTTAATTATTTATTTAACATGTTATATTAATATTATGTGTAATTAAATTAAGAATAAAACAATTACATACTTAAAGGATCCATTACATAAGCTAACAACCACCTGTCAAATTTCAACGTCATATCTTATGCACAGGAAAAAATTTCCTTCTCCTCCTCTCCCCCAAGAGGGTGATAGCTACTTTCCCTGTAACCAGGTCTATGATACCGCCTCTCCAAAAGGTGAGGAAGCATATACTATTATTCATAATTAATAAATTTAGCCTATAGCTTCTTCAATCCTTCTTCAACATATGTGCTTACATGTTCAATAAAAAACAACTAGGTTTGTACTTATGAGACTGTAAAGGATCAAATCACTGGTATGATTACCTTAATTTCAGATTTACAAATGTAAAATCAACTATTACATGAAAATATCACAAAATTGGAAAATAAAATTATAATACAAAGGCCTCAAAGGCACCCTAGTGTTAATAATGTATATGCACCTTCACTAGTAAATTGGTTGCAAGCAATGTTAGATATCAAAACAACAAATTACAAAAAAGTAACTCTACAACTAGTTATTCAAAAAATATTTAAAAATCAACTAAGAGTTAAAGTGAGGTACTAAGGAAATGATTAAATCTAATATGATTAAACTACCTCCTCTACATCTAGTGAGAAGATCTAGATATTATTGTTCATATCATAGAATGCATGGGCATCACACAGATTCATGTTTGGCATTGAAAAAAAATATACAATAGATAATTTTTAATCAAGACCATATAAAAGGTAAATCCATCAAGAAATCTGTAGTGACATATGAATGTATTCACAAAGGGTCAAATTCAAAAATCGTACAAAAGTGGTTACCAAAGCATAACTTAGAACAACAAAAGGATCAAAAATCAAAATTAGCGAAAAAAATAGTACCAAAAACACATATAAAGCATGAAAAAGATGAAAATATACCTCTCCAAAATGAGGCTCAACTTTCAAATTAGTATGGGTTTGGTAAAAAATATCTACAATAGTTTGATTATCAAGGTCAAGGGTTGGGAAAGCATGCTCAAAGCATCACTACTCCTATTCTAGTAATTGATAATGTTTGTCACCAAGGTTTGGGATTTATTGAACATCCTAAGGAAAATTATTCATAGACATAATATATCAAAAGAGAATATGTATATACAACAAAATTCAACACTTGCATTCCATTGATTCAAAATCAAGATAATAATGATGAGTGGAACAATACAGGTTATTATGATTTCCAAGATACCGACAATGAATCTAAATATTTAGAATTATATTCAAAACCATTCCCTCATGCTTCACAATCACACATGATTTTTTTTTTTGATACAAGACACCATGATAGGGAGTCTCTTCTGAGACTCATCGGTTAGTATCATTTCTTCTCAGTCTTTCTTGTACATAGTCTCTTTCTAATTGTACATAATTTCTCATTGCTTAATTTTACATAGTTTCTTTTTTCTTACTTGTGCATAGCTTATTTGAAAAATAAAAAATTTAATATAACACATCAAAATATAAAAAATTAAAATAACTCAAAACACCAAAAACAATTTTCAACTGTATGCATTATCCATGCTTTACATTTATACTACCATGCTAGATTTACAAATACTTTTTTATGCTATTGTTTGTCGGTTTATCTACATTACCATGCTTCACTTGATCTTATTTGAGTGTGTGTAGTGACACATAGATACTTGATTGCTTCACTCTACCCATTGAGGGGCATTCTAATTTTATATTGAAGACATACATCAACATATCTACCCATCAGGGGCATCTTCTATATGACTACACCATCTAGGTTATGTCATTCCTACACCACACACTCTAGTTATCATGTTGATGTACATTAATTCCTAGCTTACATATATTATTCTATCCACATTCACTAGTATATATCACTTTTATATTTCTTAGCATTTACCTAGTCTTGTACTCCATGTTTTGCATACTTTCACTTCTTGCTTTGATTAGTTATATGCGATAGTATTTCCTACATTTGCATGATTTCCTTTCTTGATTTGAGTAGCTAGATATGATTACATTCCTTAGTTCCTATTTTGTATCTTATGTGTGCCTCATGAAATTTTCCCATGTCCTTTATTTTACTCTTTTATGTGCTTGTGGTCTTAATGTCAATCTTCTTTATTTGCAATTGTATGTGTATGTAGGCATTTGAACATGCCTTGTATGCTTGCTTTCTAGTTTGAGTGACATGTGCCCATGTCCCTTATTTGCTCTGCCCCTTGGAAAATTTTGTGTACTTCTTGATTCTTACCTTGCATGATTTTTGCTTGTTTGCTTCTCAATAATTTTACAATGACATGATCCACATCATGCATTATCTTGCCTTCTTGCATGCCATGATAGACATCATGATCCATCCCTCCTTGATAACTAAAAAATAAAAACTAACTAGATTTTAAATTTTAGTTTAGTATATTGCACATGTTATTTTATTATTACATCTAGCTAGGCATACCCCTATTGATCTAACAATCTCCAATACAAACTATGCTATATCTTGAGACACATTTTCAATTATAATTGCTATATCATGTATTTCACAACATAACACACTTGTAGGGATATTTATTATAAGGCTAGTAATTACAAAGTCTTCATTCCTACCCTTAAAAGAGGGGACAACAAATAGGGTGTTTGTCATAGAGATCAGAGCCTTCTACTAGTCAAAAACTAGTTTTCAAAAAACTCAAAACAACATTCGAAACCCAAACTAGGCAGACCAAACCAGAAAGATAGTGATGAATATATGACAGTGATAAAAAATAGTAAAAGATAAGAGCACCATATTTGGAATACAGTGTAAAATAATAAAGTGTCCTATTTTTGGCACTCTTGTTACAGTTTTGTCAGCTATAATTTAGTTCAGATTGGATAGTTTTAGTATAATTTTACTTAGCGTATCTAGATATAGGAGACATCATATATGGCATGATGGCTCTCACTTCTATTTTAAAATTAGCTAATTGGTATGACTTCAAAATCAAAATCCATGTGACGAACACCAGTGATTAGGAACAATGTACATGGCATGTTTGCCTTCTTTTCTTTCTGAGTTTAGTACATTACCAGGTATTCTTAGTAGTTGCATGCCTCATTCCATCTGTAGGTGGTTGGAATCATTTTGGATTGGCTTTCATATAAGCCTAGTTCTCAAATTCAAAGTGGATTTCATATAAGCCTAATCTCTACCTTTTAGAGTGGTCAAGATTAGCCTAGTTCTCAGTACACATTTGACTATCCACACCACATTATTGTTAGGGTGTGGAGCTAAAAGCTTCACCAAGGAGCATACTTAAACAGGTTCAGGTCTACACAGACGCCGGCGTCGGTCAGGAGCGACCGACGTCAGTTAGTAGCAGTTGCAGAGGCGCCGACGTCGGCGATATGGTCGACCGGCGACGGTCACAGGCGAACAGGCAGGAACCGACGTCGGTTACCTACGTGTCCAGAAATCTATTTCCGTGGACGGCAGCGAGTGTTTGCATGATAAGTTTGAGTCGTGGACTCAAGCTTGCGTCTCTATTATTGGCAATACTATTTTTAGAGCCCTTGTTCAAGAGGCTTAACTGTTTGTTGTAAGATCATGCTCAAGTTTCCCTATTTCTATATGTAGGAAGATCTTCTTAGCTTAGAATTGTAAGAATGAGTGTAGAACTGTAAGAGTAGAACATTGTGAATGTTTGAAGGACAGTATAGAGTTGCATCAATCCAGGTTGTTGGATTTGAATGTACTTGAGAGTGAGCTCTTGAGGAATAGAGATCTAGTGAGAGATCTTGTGTGCATCTGAGAGAGGTGTGGAAGAACGAAGCTTCTTCATATTGTATTCCTATTGTAAAGAGTTTCAATACAAGTTTTCAGGGTGTTTTCTTGTATATCTTGTTCTGTGCTATTTATCATTTCAGTTACTTATCTATCTGATTTATTTCCGCGTTTATTGCTTTCACAAGTGTAATCTATTGTTGGTTTGATCCCCCAACAAGTGGTATCAGAGCCTAGGTTACAGGTTACAGGTTACAGATTACAGGTTGCTCACAGGTGTTTCTGTAGGAATTTCTGTTTGAGTGGGAGAAGCAATGGCAGAAGAAAGTAAGCTGAGAATGGAAAAGTTTAATGGCAAGAACTACCAACATTGGAGAATGCAGATAGAGGACTATCTGTATCAGAAGGATCTCTACTTACCGTTAGGTGGGATAGCAAAGAAGCCCAAGGACATGGAGGATGAAGAATGGAAAGTTCTTGACAGAAAGGCTCTTGGGTCTATAAGACTGAGTCTGGCCTCCACTGTGATATGTAATTTGTCACAGGCAAAAACTACGGTAGAGTTGATGACCACATTAGCAAATATGTATGAAAAACCCTCAGCTTCAAATAAGGTATATCTTATGAAGCAATTATTTAATTTGCATATGAATGAAGGTGGATCTGTTTCTACTCATCTGAATGATTTCAATGGAATTGTTAATCAGTTAAGTTCTGTCAATATTGTATTTGAAGATGAAATAAAAGCTCTTTTGATATTATGTTCTTTGCCTGAAAGCTGGCATGGCTTAGTAATGGCAGTTTCTAATACTGCATCTGCATCAAATATTTTGAAAGTAGAGGATGTGGTTAGTGTTATCTTGAATGAGGAAATACGCAGGAAAAGCACAGAAGAGACATCTAGGAACGCTTTAAATTTTGAGAGCAGGGGAAGGCAAAAAGAAAAGAGCAAGAGGAGATCAAGATCCAAGTCTAAGGTGAGAGGAAGATCCAAATCCAGGAATGGCAGGAAGCCACAATGCTGGAACTGTGGAAAGATGGGGCACATAAGCAGAGATTGTTGGTCAAAGCCCAAGGAGGACAACCAACACGAAGGAAAGGAAGAAGCCAAGGTTGCAGGTATTGCACAGGATGCTTTAATTTTCTCTTTGCATAATAACATAGAATCTTGGGTATTAGATTCTGGTGCTTCTTTCCATGCTACCCCTAACAGAGAGTATTTCAGTGACTATATCCATGGAGATTTTGGAATAGTATACTTAGGGGATGACGAGCCTTGTAAGATTATTGGCAAAGGTAAAGTGCAGCTGAAGATGCAGAATGGCAACACATGGGTGTTGAGAGAAGTGATGCATGTTCCTAGTTTAAAGAGAAATTTGATTTCTGCAGGTAAGCTAGGTGATGAGGGTTGTACAGTAACTCTCACAGCAGATTCTTGGAAGGTGACCAAGGGTGCACTAGTTATGGCCAGAGGTAAGAGAGAAGGTACTCTCTACTTGTGTAATTGTGTTACTAACAAATCTCCTTCAGTTTTATCTACTTCAGGTGTGGATTGTAAATTTTGGCACTCAAGGCTTGGCCACATGAGTGAGAAGGGGATGTCACTACTTAAGTCTAAAGGTATGCTTTCAGATTTGAAAAGTATGGATCTAGAGTTTTGTGAGCATTGTGTATTTGGGAAACAGAAAAGGGTTAGTTTTCTCAAGACTGGATCTACTAAGAAAAGGCAGAAGTTGCAGCTTGTTCACACAGACGTGTGGGGACCGGCTCAGGTAGCCTCTATTGGCGGATCATGGTACTATGTTACATTCATAGATGACGCCACAAGAAAGGTATGGATCTACTGTATTAAAAAGAAATCTGATGTTTTTGAGACTTTTAAGTTTTGGAAAGCCATGGTTGAGAATGAAACAGGCAGAAAGTTAAAGTGCTTGAGATCTGATAATGGCGGTGAGTTCTGCAGTCTTAAGTTCAAATTGTATTGTTATACACAAGGAATCCGTAGGCAAAGGATGGTTCCAAGGACACCTCAGCAGAATGGTATTGCTAAAAGGATGAACAGAACTATCATGGAGCGTGCAAGATGTATGAGATTGCATGCAGGGTTGCCCTTAGAGTTTTGGACAGAAGCAGTTGACACCGCAGTGTACCTGATTAACAGAGGACCCTCTACAGCTCTGGATGGTGGAATTCCAGAAGAGGCATGGACAGGTAAAAAGGTAGATCTCTCATATCTCAAAGTTTTTGGTAGTGAAGCCTTTGTGCATATAGATAAGGAAAATAGAAAGAAGCTTGATCCTAAGTCTATGAGGTGCACGTTTATAGGCTATGGCTCAGATGATTTTGGTTTCAGATTTTGGAATCTAGGAACTAACAAGGTAATCAGGAGCCGTGATGTTGTTTTCAATGAAAGAGTGATGTACAGTGATCAGATAAGGAAGCTGGATCAATCTGGGCAGAGCAATAGTGAATTGGACGAAGTTATGGTCCAAAATGAGCTCACGGGAAAAAGAAATAATCACTTGCAGGAAAACACAGAGACCGACGTCGGCAGGGTTGGAACCGGCGTCAGCAGTACAAAAACTGATGTCGGTCATACAGAGACCGACGTCGGCAGACCAGGCACCGAGGTCAGTCAGGCAGAACCGACGACGGCGAGTGACAGGTCTACAGGTGGCCGAGGTCGGTCACTGTCAGAAAATTTGGGTGGACAGATTGTTGAAAACAAGTCCAAGACACCCACCAGGAGGTCTGAAAGGGTAAGTAAGCCTCCAATTAGATATTCTCCTTCCTTATATTATTTATTGCTAACCGATGGTGGAGAACCAAAAAGTTTTGAAGAAGCATTACAGGTGGAGTCCAGGAGTAAGTGGGAGCGTGGCATGGTTGAGGAGATGGAGTCCTTAAGAGAGAACCAAACATGGGATTTGGTTGAATTGCCAGCTGGTAAGAGAACACTGAAGAACAGATGGACCTACAGGTTGAAGGAAAGTGAGGATGGTCAGATACGATATAAGGCCAGATTAGTGGTAAAAGGATTTGCACAAAAGCCAGGTATTGACTTTGGTGAAATTTTTTCTCCGATTGTTAAGATGACTTCAATAAGGGTTGTATTGTCTTTGGTTGCTTTTGAGGATTTGCATCTCGAGCAGCTAGATGTTAAGACAGCATTTCTTCATGGAGATTTGGATGAGGAAATTTATATGGAACAGCCAGAAGGTTTCGAGGTCAAGGGTAAGGAGAAATTTGTGTGCAGGTTAAAGAAAAGCTTGTATGGCCTCAAGCAAGCTCCAAGGCAATGGTACTTGAAATTTGACAGGTTTATGACTGAGCATGGCTACAGTAGGTGTCAATCAGACCATTGTATGTATTTTAAGAGATTTGATAACGGTAGATATATTATTCTATTGTTGTATGTAGATGACATGCTGGTTGCAGGGTCTCACATGCAGGATATCTCTGAGCTCAAGGAGAAGTTAGCTCAAAAGTTTGCCATGAAGGATCTGGGAGCAGCTAAGAAGATCCTTGGCATGAGCATTAGGAGAGACAGGAAAAATCACAGGTTGATATTGTCTCAAGAAGATTATGTGAACAAGGTGTTGGAGAGGTTTAATATGCAGGATGCAAAACCAGTGAGTACACCTATGGCTGGACATTTTAAGCTAAGCAAAGAACAATGTCCCAATTCACATGATGAGGTAGAGTACATGAGTATGGTTCCATATTCTTCCACAGTAGGGAGTTTGATGTATGCAATGGTGTGTACTAGACCAGATATTGCCCAAGCAGTGGGAGTAGTAAGCAAGTATATGGCCAATCCAGGTAAGGAACATTGGAAAGCGGTTCAATGGATCCTTAGATATCTGAGAGGAACCAGCAGCAAGCACCTATGCTATGGAGGTTCAGATACTTCTCTACATGGCTATGTAGATTCAGATATGGCAGGGGATTTGGATGGCAGGAGGAGCACCACAGGTTATGTTTTTACTGTAGGTGGATCGGCAGTTAGTTGGATATCTAAGTTGCAGAAGGTTGTAGCCTTGTCAACTACAGAAGCAGAATATATTGCAGCTACAGAAGCTAGCAAGGAGATGATATGGATGACACGGTTCATGGAAGAGCTTGGAAGGGAGCATGGGAGTTGCAGATTGTACAGTGACAGTCAGAGTGCAATCCATTTGGCCAAGAACTCAGCCTTTCACTCTAGAACCAAGCACATACAGCTAAGGTACCACTTCATACGGCAGGTATTGGAAGATGGTGAGTTGAAGCTGGAGAAAATTCATACAGACAAGAATCCTGCTGATATGCTAACAAAGCCGGTTATGATGGAGAAGTTGAATCTTCATTCAACTTCTATTGGTCTTCATGATTGAGTTGAAGATGGAGGAGCAAGAAGATGATGCTGTACAGGTTGGTGCAGCTGGTTTATCTCCAAGTGGGAGATTGTTAGGGTGTGGAGCTAAAAGCTTCACCAAGGAGCATACTTAAACAGGTTCGGGTCTACACAGACGCCGGCGTCGGTCAGGAGCGACCGACGTCGGTTAGTAGCAGTTGCAGAGGCACCGACGTCGGCGATATGGTCGACCGGCAACGGTCACAGGCGAACAGGCAGGAACCGACGTCGGTTACCTGCGTGTCCAGAAATCTATTTCTGTGGACGGCAGCGAGTGTTTGCATGATAAGTTTGAGTCGTGGACTCAAGCTTGCGTCTCTATTATTGGCAATACTATTTTTAGAGCCCTTGTTCAAGAGGCTTAACTGTTTGTTGTAAGAGCATGCTCAAGTTTCCCTATTTCTATATGTAGGAAGATCTTCTTAGCTTAGAATTGTAAGAATGAGTGTAGAACTGTAAGAGTAGAACATTGTGAATGTTTGAAGGACAGTATAGAGTTGCATCAATCCAGGTTGTTGGATTTGAATGTACTTGAGAGTGAGCTCTTGAGGAATAGAGATCTAGTGAGAGATCTTGTGTGCATCTGAGAGAGGTGTGGAAGAACGAAGCTTCTTCATATTGTATTCCTATTGTAAAGAGTTTCAATACAAGTTTTCAGGGTGTTTTCTTGTATATCTTGTTCTGTGCTATTTATCATTTCAGTTACTTATCTATCTGATTTATTTCCGTGTTTATTGCTTTCACAAGTGTAATCTATTGTTGGTTTGATCCCCCAACAATTATCAGATTACAGGTCATTTATGGACTTCTATAGAAATCTCATATGACACACATTCATACTAGTATCAGCTCATAGCTTCACTTAGTGGGTAATGATGGAGCCAAATGACTAGCTAGCCTTTATATTCTTGAGCCACCTACTCAAAGGGATTAGACACACAATCCAAACATTAATTAGCATATACATGATCACATATCTTCACTTAGTAGGCAACGATGGAGCCAAAGGGCCAAACTTCATATTTTTGAGCCACTTTTAGGGACTTGAGCACTCAACTTTTTTCGTGATATTACCTTTGGTACAACACATACCCAATATTACTCAACATATACCTAATATTACTTAACATCACTCAACATCACACATATTCATGGGCTTCACCCTTGTAGGTAAGTTCAGGTACACATTCTATTTTTCCTTTATCTTAGTATTTTGATTTTCTATATGAATAAAATAAAGGGGGGATATGTAGTCATATAAAATGTCAAAATTGGTAGTTTAAGTGTGGCTTGTGACACCCTATCCATAGGTCCTTGTTGCATGCTCTTGTGACCCTTCAAGACACCTTTTTGCTCATTTCTAGTCATCCATAGCCTTCCAAATGATGATTTCACCTTAGTTAGACTAATTTTCCTAGGTCAATCCTATTCTCCTAGGTCCCAAGCTTGTAAGATAGGAGTGCCATACTTGGACTATAACACTAGACTCTAGGGTGTCCCATTTTTGATGCTCTTGTCCCTTTACAATTTGAGCCTAAATAGTCATTTTCATTTGATTCCTATTCTTCATTATGTTGGCCTAGCATGAATACATCTAACCCATGACCAATTGTTCCCTATAAAATCCTATCTAAAGTTCATTTACAAAGGAGGTTGAAAATCTTACAAAGCAAGCAAGAATATAAGCAAACTATTAAGGAAAACTTTCCTATTCTCTCTATATAGTCACCCAACATAGTTGCAAATGTATTTAAACCCTCATACCAATCCTTAGCCACCTCAAACACTCTCAATTTGACATTTTTGCATCCACATTTCACTATTAAACAAAGCATATTAGGTGGGAGAACTACATATGGCTTGATCCCTCTTCAGACTATTGGTATGTAGACAACATGCCACACAAGAGGTGTGGATCACACATTCAGTGCATATTATACACACTATCCTTATTTTTTGAGTGATTTAAATCCCATTTATCAACATGATGGAGGTTCAAGGTTTTGAAGATTAAAATAACTCTACAGTGAGTTTTGTTGACATTCAACACTCAAGGTTTCACAAGTAGACTCACATAGGAACACCATAAAGAACCCATAAAGCTTAGGTTTATGTGACCAGTTTGGAAAATAGTGATATGAGTGGGCAGTAATGTTAGACCCTAAAGTGTCCTATTTTTTGTGCTCCTATCCTTTCACCAAATGAAATCTAGATTTAGATTCACAACACTATCCTAGTCATGCATAGCCAGTTTCAACCTCCATATCAACCATCTTGGTCCAGTTTCAAGATAAGTTATATTTCTCCTTATTTATTTATATTTTTAGAAATGTAAAAAGATAGATAAATTATACAAATTGGGATTGTAATTATTGCAATATTATTTACTAAATTATTAATCAAGAACCTTAACTAAAATAGGAATAAAACTCCATTATTTCTAAAATAGTTAAATCAAAATGCAATGTCATATCTCTCCCTCTCATTAAATATGTTAATGTGAATCAACCTCTTACAAAAGGTTTTGATGGAAACACCTTTTGCAACTATCATAGGGCATCAGGCCATATGATTTAAATATTTAGGGTTATGGAGTTTAAGCCCTGGGTTGTTAAAGAGGCTAAGTATAGTGAATTATGGTATAAATATGTAATACATAAAACCATTGATTTGTAACATAATTCATCTAGTTTTACATTTCTAACAATAAAAATAAATGACACAAATAAGTACTTATCTATAAATTAACTAAAACAAGATATCTAAAGGTTGCAAACTGAGACACGAGCTATTTTGAGAATCAAGGATAGAATCTAAGTGTCAAAAACCTTCTTAGATAGTATCAACCTATTTGGCCAATGGTGGTAGTATCCTCCTTTTGGGATTAGTGTCCTCTATGTATAACTATTCTAAGCTTTTGGGTGCACCTATGTCTGAGTTTATAAAGCCTGTTCCTATGCGCATGATTCTAATTCTTTATCGATGACCTATTTTGACTAATTTTGTATGTCAACCCTAGTATGTCAACCCTAGACATTCATGTTGTTAGGGTATCTAGTTAACACAAGTAGAAAATGGTGATATTAGTAGGGTAGGCTGGACATCATCAACACCTCACTATGATGAGAGTTACCTACATACCAATATTCTAAGGAGGGATCAAACCTAATGTAGTTCTCCCCACCTAAGTATTGGTGCAAGTGCAAGTAAATATAGTATAAATTCTACTTTGAGTACTTTAAGTGTGATCAAGACAATAAATCTAAGTAATCTAAGCTTAGGAATGTTGTAGATGGTTATATGGAGAAGTAGGGAAATATAGGGATCAATAACCTTGATTATGCACAACTTTTTCTGAGTTAATTTATGTTATTGCATTTGATTTCCCTCTAGTGAATAATGGGCTAAAATTCATGTATATATATTATTTTAGTGATTGTGTGGTTCTTAAAAGAGGTCTAGGTTGAACCTAGGTGGTTATTGATTTGAAAAGATATTTGTTGGTGGCCAAAGGTAGGAAAGGATAATAGCAATCAAACTAGGACACTAATTCCATTAACACAACTATTTGAATTATGGTGATAGTGTCTAGGTAGTAGAACCTAAGGCACTAAGGGCCAAGATGCTAAAGTGAGAGTCTGGGATTACTTTAGGGATGTTTAGGGATGCATGTGGCCCACATAAAGGTTGAATAATTATCTAAATAGGCCCTAAGATAGGCTAAAGCTAAGATAGGGATGGGTAGTATCAAGTAACACTCTTAACACTCAAGTGTCATTTTTAGATGATTACATTTGCCCCCATTTATTTTAGAATGCAACAAAGTGAAATGACTAGGATAAAAGAAAAATAAGCATCCCTGGACTTACTTAAGAGGTGAAGCCCATGAATCTAGGTTTGAGTGTGAAGTGTGCTCCATTATGTGTCCTTAAATTAAAACATGCATAGATAAGTCCTTATTTAAGAGATATCAAAAGTAAAAGACAAAACTGAGTAAAGAGATAAGAGTGAGGAAAGGAATGAGTACACCTCATAGGGTATACAAACTAATACACAAACTTGGTGACATCCTATGCATTTTTATGTAAATAATGATCACTTGATGAATAAATTGAAATAAGCTAATGGATTTATCAGTCCCCATGTGTGGGTGGCTAAAGAAATCAATCTGATTTTGACTCCATCATTGCCCACCCATGCTCGATGGATCATGACCTATAAATAATGTGGATTAGATTGATGGTGGGTATAGCCCTCTCATGTAGGTGGATCAATAACTCAATTAGACTCTGATTCTATTATTGCTTACCCATGTGTAGTAGATTCATCTAAAATTAAAACTGTGATGTAACTAAATTGTATAATATGGCTCTGGGCCATTCAAAAACTCTACGTAAAATAACTATGTGCCACTTGGGAATACCAACCACTACAGATAGAGTAAGGCATCAATATAGTGTATAATTTGGAACATATTTCTAGTTTGTAAAATATAGAGAATGACATTGAGTTTATCCTTCAATCTGATCAATTGGTGCATAAGTGAACATACAGAAATAATGTGCCACACATGCCCCCAAATCTTATATCTAAATATATGGATTATGGATTGAGTTGTAAAAATATGTATATGAGTATATGAAACTAAAATAGAAATGATAATGCTGCACATGATGCTATCAATATGAGAAAATTGGTATGAATATGTGTTAAACTGAGCAAAAATAGGTAATCTATAACTGAACTTATGCAAACCTAGAATGTTCCTACTATACTTTTTTGGCCAATCTAGAATTTACTAAAACCTAGGCTATTGGATAATATCACCATATCTTGGATGTTATCACTAGTGGTGCTAGTGTCCCACTTTTGGTGATAATGTCTAACTTTACTAATTTTTGTGCAACTAAAATTGGTCTCTATGTGATTGCTTCCCACTATGTTTTCCTAAAACTAATTTTTGTATTTTATGCTTGTGTGATGAAAACTATACAATGAGTGCATTTGGATAACATGATCTCTATGATAAACCTCTATTAATGCCCCCTCTTTTAAGAGGAGTTGTTGAACCTATGCAAGAACTATTTTTAAAATAAAATATTTTTAATATATGTGTTATCTGAATCATATATGATATTTGCATAATAAACCAATTTAATGTGCATACATAACATTGAAATGTAAGATAATCTAAGAAAAAGTTAATAATGTATCATGTATGTTAGATATAACATTCACAAAGCTATCAAGATATATTTAATAATATATATGAACAAAAAATCTGAGTAATAAACTGAGTAACTACCTAAAGGGATGGGACATGATGTCCATCAAGGAACGCAAGGAGGAAGGGGAGATGCATGAGGTTCATCATGGCATCTAAAATTGGAGTGTTGCAACAAGCAAGAGACAAGTGTCACGGCCATGATGCATACATAAAATCATACTTGTTATCACATAGGATTGCACCTATCTTGATCCTATTGTTTGTTATGCAATTGCCTAATGATATAATGGAAAAACCTCTGAAGCTGTGGGACCTTGGGAATTTAAGGTTAATCTCCAAAGAAGGCTGAATTCCTTTCACTAAATCTGATGCAAATTGATAAAATACTAGTTTTTTGGAAATCTCATTCTTTAGTGATTTTGAATTCTAAACTAGGGTTTTAATGAGGAAAAGGGTTGAAGAATTGAAATTTAAAAAAAAAAAAATATGGTAATTGAACGAAATATTTTTTATAGTGGATTTTAATGCTTGCTTGATAAACATAATAGAGCAAAAAATATATTGAATTTGTTTCAGCACAGACTCATACAAATGGAGGTTAAAGGTAGTCTTTTAGCTATTTTTCACAAAAGGGAAAGGATCTTTATTTCAAATAATATTTTAAAGAGGTTAAAATACCATAGATGGATTTATTGAAAGTGAATCAAAGAGACAAAGATTCCACAAATAATCAAATAACTTGCACACACACAAAGATCTCTGAGGAAAAGAAAGACAAATCTTCAACTTTATTTCTCTTCAAAGGTTATTGCTTGTAGTAAATACATTCAAAATGCAAAAAATATAACTATTAACAAAAAGATAGATTAGGCCATGGGGTCTACCCATTTTTATATAAAATATCTCCAAGATGAGATGTAGTTGACAAAACTTGAACGCCCAATTGAAGGAGATCATGAAAATATGAAACCCTCATGCAAAAGAGGCAAGTTATTATATTTTTGTCATTCCAAAGTGTTGGAATGGCTAGAAATGTGACATGTACAAGCTGGGCATGATCTTTAGCATAGCATGGTGTTGTATGGTGTGGATGGAACTATTGGATCTCCATACAATGCTTCTTCATCTAGTAGTGGCTAAAAATAACTTCTTCATGCAAAAAGAGGCACCCAAAATATAACTAGACCTTTAAAATAAAAGATAACTTTGAAAATAATTCCAAGTTACCTTTTCATGAAAAAACCCCGACTTGAAAAAACATAAGTGAGACTTTTAAATTTTTTTAAGCCTTTATCACTTTTGCCAAAATGAATCGTGTAATTCGCACTTTAGGATTTTGTACTTTTATCAATTCATGCTTGTCAAAATAGAAAGTGTAATTTGTACCTATGCTCCTTCTTCAACTTTCTTGTCCTTTTATCTCTGATTATTTCATAATAATCCATTTATTACTACAATAACCTTATTTCCCTTAGATTTAAAATTCATTTCCTTAGGAGGAATGGAGATTAAAGTTATTACTTGTGAGAAACCAACTATAAAATATGGTAGAATCTACAGGTTTTTGAAACACTTATACTCTTTGACAGGACTTATAGATGTCTTAGGTACGTGAAAGTTCCAATGGAACTAGGAGGTGTTGGAAGCACGTTGAGCCTCTGTGGTGTTTGAAGCATGTTAGATCTCTGATGGAAGTGGAAGGTTCTTGAGGTAAGTCAATTTTATATGAAGTCTTAAGAGTTTATGGGAGTCTTAGGATGCACATAGAAATTTTCTAAATGATAAATAATTTGTAAAATGACCTAGTTTTTATAAGAAAAACCCTTGCATTAATTGTAGCTATGGTGGTTGGTGGCAGAGGTTGGACCTACTTGAAGCAAGTCCACTCTCTGTAGGAATGAATGACAGGTTTGGTAAAAGGTAGAACCCATGAGGAACTTTACATGTTTAAAAACATGCAAAGTACACTTGGGGTTCCACATCTCGTGGTCTAGTGGAAGGTGGAGACTATCATGCACTTTGCATGTTTCACAACATGAAATGTGCCCCTATAGTTTTGGGTTCCATGAAAAGGGGGGATTATAGGTTTAGAAAGATCCATAGACTATCATGTAATTTGCACATTATGAAAATATGCAAAGTACATGCCAAGTTATAGATTCCAGTGGATTGGGTGCATGGTGGGATCCAGAGCCTGCCATGTATTTTGCACATTGTGACAATGTGCAAAGTGCATGGTGAGTTCTAGATTCCATTGGTTTTAGATGTTGGTTCTTTTGTGGGATCCATAACTTATGAATCAATTTGCATAAGTGAAATTTACATCTAAAACTCTAGATTCTATAAAACATAAGGGGAAATATGGGTCTTTTGGAGGTTTTAGACTTTTTATTAAAAAAAGGGGGTCTCCCTTATGTCATTAGATGTAATGATATTTTTGGGACAAAAATATCAACAATTTTGGTGAACTCTACAAGATGATTGCCTGCTAATCATTTTCAATCTAGTAGCCTTCTAAGACATTGGGCATGGAGTCAATTTTGATCTAACAAACTCTAACCTAGGGAAGAACAAATTAGGATTTTCTTAGACATAAATAAAATAGGAAATAAAAATAAACAATATAGGAAAAAACAACATAAACTATGCCACATGAACTTAGAGGAAGGTAAAAACTACTAAAACTATTTTTAAGGTGTGCACAAGCACTTAGAGGAAAGAAACATCTAACTTACCCTAAACTAACCAATGAAAAGGTCATATAAACAAAGCTATTGATTGGCTATACAAAATAACTACCCTTTATTAGTAATCTAGTATGCTTTACATGCTTGAGGGCAACCCACCAAATATGGAGAAGGGGTGAATAATCAACAAATTAATGACATACTTATCTAATTATAAGAACATAAATAAACTCACGTACCCAATCTGATTGGTTAAACATAAAACTATCTTGGAGTGGAGAGGCAAGATGATCCTACTCTTTTTGATGTTTAATTTTATGATCTAAATTAAGCATATCATGTGATGGTTCCTCCTTGTTGGCTTCCAACTGAGCTAGGTACCTAATAGGGCATCTTCTTGTTAAGACAAATTTTGAGCAATCATAATTGCCTTTCCTTATGAATTTTGCTTCTATATCATCCTGCTGATTGGGATGCACCTACCCAAGTGATTGATTTGGGAAGATATCCATTTCCTTTTATTGTTCTTACTGCTTATGGTTTTCCTCTTTAATATATGTTAATTTAATGCCAATGCTCGAACAAAATTCCTCTGGTTCATCCCAAAAGAAATCTTCCTCTAGCTGCTCTTTGTTATTATGCATGAAAGGCCTCATTATAGATTCATGTTCAATATCATATTCTTCCATACTAAATATAATCTCCTTTATCCAAGAGAGTGCCTCATCATCTCACCCTTGCACACTACCCTATTGTGTAGGCTGATTTTGTTCATCCTCTTCTTGGAACAACTATGAAAATTTTGATTTATTGGCATAAAGAGGGATGCCAATGATGATTTCCTCATAATATCACTTAAAATATCCTCCTCCTCGTCTAAATGGTATTCACTTATCTTCCATACAACTAGTCTTTCTTTGAAAAGGGAGATGTTAGGAGGGCAAGAGGTTTCAACTGGTGTAGAGGAAGGGGATTTTACAAGGTTGGGCATAGTGAAGTTAGGATGTATGGCCTAATAAAGTTGCTATGACTGTGCTTGGGGTTTTTGAGGAGGGATGAGGGAAGTATATTTCAAGGAATGGGCCCCTCTAAAACTTGGAACCTTGAAATTAGGGGATTTACTTAAAAACATAGAGGAGTTATCTTGCCTGAAGCTAGGAAAGGGAAGAGTGGAGGTGGTTAGCTATGATTCAATTTATTACATCTATGCAAGTAACTTATGCATCTACTCCTCCTTAGCTATGATCTACCTATCCAAGAACTCTTCTTCATAACTGCATTGTCCCATCACCTCCTACTACTATGTGTAAGCTTGATAAACAAGCTCTTCTTACTATTTACTATACTCCTCTCTTTTAATCTCCATTAGTTGTCTCTAGAAATCAAGCTATATATCACTGATGCTCTCTTGGGGTTGATTAGGAGGGTAATAATGTAGATTGGAATCAAGGTATCCTTATTGAGGCTGGTCATAGGTGCAAATAGGTTTTCAAAAAGGTTGAACTAGGGTGTAAAGGAGGTAATTATTATGAAAAATAAGATATCCTATTGTGACAAGGCTATTAGGGACAAAACTAGTAGCATTTTTAGTCTGATATGGATGGTATAAGGCATAAAAAATGCATTTTGACAAGTATGAGGAGAATAGGCATATTTTCCATGATAGCTAGACATATTAGGGCATCCAAATAAGAAACAATCAGGTTTACCTTTTCAATAATAAGAGTATACCAATAAAATCACCAGGTGATTATATTAATTCAAGAAAAATGAAAAGACTAAGAATATCACCTAAATCTCAATCTTTGATAATCTTTAAGAGCTTGGACTACTTAAACCAATAGATTTGATCTTTGGATTCACCATGGTGTTGAATAAACTACCATAAATGGCATGATTCACTAAATAACACACCAAAATATTTTAATGGATGATGTAAGGATCATCAAATTTGGGTCCCACTAGGGATGCCAAAAACTATTATCACATAGGACTGCACCTATCTTGATCCTATAGTTTGTTGTGCAATTGCCTAATGAAATAATGGAAAAACCTCAAAGCTATGGGACCTTGGTAATTTGAGGTTAATCTTTGAATAAAATTGAATTCCTTTCACTAAATCTGATTTAAACTGATAAAATACCAATTTTGTGGAAATCTCACTCTTTAGTGCTTTGAATACTAAACTAGGGTTTTGATGGGGAAAAGGGTTGAAGAATTGAAATTTATAGAAAATTGAAAATATGGTGATTGCACCAAATATTTTTTATAGTATATTTTAATGCTTGCTTGATAAACACAATAGAATAAAAAATATATTGAATTTGTTTCAACACAGACTCATACAAATGAAGGTTAGAGGTAGTATGTTATCTATTTTTCATGAAAGGGAAAAGGATCTTTATTTCAAGCAATATTTTCAAGAGGGTAAATTACCATAGATGAATTTATTGAAAGTGAAATAAAGAGACAAATATTACAAAAATAATCAAATAAATCACACACACACAAAGATCTTTTAAGACAAGAAAGATAAATATTCAACTTTATTTCTCTCCAAAGGTTATAGCTTGTAGTAAATACATTCAAAATGTAAAAAATATAACTATCAACAAAAATATAGATTGGGCCATGGGGTCTGCCCCATTTTATACAAAATATCTCCAAGATGAGATGTAGTTGACAAAACTTGAATGCCCAGTTGAAGGAGATCATGCAAATATGAAACCCTCATGAAAAAGTTATATTTTTGGCATTCTAAAGTGGTGGAATGGCTGAAAATTTGACATGAATGAGTTAGGCATGATCTTTGGCATAACATGGTGTTGTATGGTGTATATGGAACTTCTGGATCTCCATATCATGCTTCTTCATCTAGTAGTGGCTGAAAATAGCTTCTTCATGCAAAAAGAGGCACCCAAAATAGAACTAGACCTTTAAAATAAAAGATAAATTTGAAAATAATTCAAAGTTACCTTTCCATGAAAAAACCCCAAATTGAAAAAATAGAAGTGATACTTTTACAACTTTTTAAGTCTCTATCACTTTTACCAAAATGAATTGTGCAATTCACACTTTAGGATTTTGTACTTTTATCAATTCATGCTTGTCAAAATAGGAAGTGTAATTTGCACCTATGCTCCTTATTCAAATATCTTGTCCTTCTATCTCTGATTATTTCATATAAATCCATTTATTACTAAAATAACCATTTTTAGCTTAGATTCAAACTTAATTTCCTTAGGAGGAATGGAGATTGAAGTTATTACTTGTGAGAAACCAACTATAAAAGTTGATAGAATCTACAGGTGTCTGAAACACTTATACTCTCTAGCGAGACTTGGAGGTGTCTCTGGTAGGTGAAAGTTCTACAAGAACTAAGACGTGCTAGAAGCACGTCAGGCCTCTGTGGTATTTGAAGCATGCTATATCTGTAATGAAAGTGGAAGGTGATTTAGGCAAGTCCAATTTTTACAAAGTCTTAAGAGTGTATGGAGTCTTAGGATTCACATAGCAATTTCTAAATGATAAATAATTCATAAAATGACCTAGTTTTTATAGGAAAAACCCATGTATTAATTATAGCTATGGTGGTTGGTGGTAGAGGTTGGACCTACTTGAATAAATTCCACTCTCCATGGGAATAAATGATAGTTTCAATGGAAGGTAGAACCCATGGGGAACTTTGCACATTTAAAAACATGAAAAGTGCACTTGGGGTTTTGTATTCCATGATTTGGTGGTCTGGCAAAAGATGGAGACTATCATGCACTTTGCACATTTCACAGCATAAAATATGTACCTAGAGTTATAGGTTCTACAAAAAGGGTAGGTTATAGGTTTAGTAGAATCCAAATCCTATCGTGCACTTTGCACATTATGAAAACATGTAAAGTACATGGCAAGTTCTAGATTCCACTAGCTTGGGTGCATGACAAGATCTGAAGCCCACCATATATTTTGCATATTATGAAAACATATAAAGTGTATGGTGAGATCTAGATTATGTTAGTTTAATATGTTGGTGCTTTCTGGGATCTAAAACCTACAAAGTAATTTGCATAAGTACAAATTGCATCCAAAGCTCTAGATTCCACAAAGCAAAAAGGGAAAGATGGGTCTTTTGGAGGTTTCAAGATTTTTCTTGAAAAACAAAGGGGGTCTCCCTTAGGGCATTAGATGTAATGATATCTTTGGGACAAAAATATCAACAATACCTACAACACACATGATGCACATAAAGTAGGCCAAGGGGCCACTATACAAGGGACATGGGAATATGTCATTAAATATGAGAAAGCAAACACATATATGGACATGTTCAAATTCCCACACACACATAGATAAATAAAGTTGGATTATATCCACATGGAAGGACATGCTCAAATGTCTGCATACATAATTAGGAAAGCACACACAAGGACATGGACACATGTCCAAGGCATACATACAATGAAAGGAAGTGGCATAAAAGTATAGAATAATGGCATATGTAAATGCCTTTGAAAAAATATATAATTATAATTAGAGAGACATAAACAAGTCAAAACTAGGAAAGATAGAAATGAAAGTATACATAAACATAAGGTAAAAATTTGTATAAGCGTAAAGATGTACATAAGCTGAGTCTAGAGTAGTAATAGTAGTAGTCAGTAATGAATCTGATTAGTGTAAGATGATCAATATCAAGATATAAAAATTCTACATCTGTGATGTAGAGTTTAGAAACATGTAGCCTAATAATCAGTATTATGTATACGATGCCCCCAAATTGTCAAATGTATCAAATGAGGAATCCATGTATCTGTGTATATGCCCCCAATGGGTAGATAGTAGCAAATTTGGATTTGTGTAGTGGACTTGGGTCCTATAAGTATTTGTGAACACTCAAAAATAATAAGTGAAGCATGTGTGTATGATAAAAACTAACTATACTAAGATAGCTAACATATATAGTACCTAGAAAGTATAAGAAGTGTAAACATGAAGATGCATGAAATCTATAATTAATATTTTCTAAGTAAATATTTGAATGTTTTTGTGTTTTAACATATTATATTGTTTTTTTATTGTCTATATATAAGCTATGTATAAAAAACATGAAAATGAAACTATATACAAGGAACAAGAATTAATGAAACTATGTACAAGTGAGGAGTAAAATACTAACCAATGACTCTTATGGGAGACTCACTATAAATGTGGCCTGTCTCAAAAATAAGAATTATAACCTCTTGTGAAGTGTGATTTATATTTTGTAGTTGAATTGAGTTGTAGTATGAATCTTAGTATTATTCATTGTCGGTATCATAATAATCATAATAACCTGGATTGTTCTACTCATCATTATCATTATCATTATCATTTTGATTTTAAACCAATGGAATGCTAGTGTTGACTTCTATTGTATTTGGATGAGCATAGGTAATTGCCTCATATTTTGGAGTTGACCTTTCTAAATTTTGATTTGTAATATTTTTTGTTATTGTGACCTTTTAAATTGTGCTTATTATAGGCATATGGTGCTTTGGAGGCTCTTTTGCTAGAAAGCCTCTTTTGAGAATGCTTGTTGGGTTAGCATGATTTTGACTTTATAACTTAAGTTCTCACTCTTTTTATAAGATTTCCTATGTATCTAGATATTTTGACTTGATAAACTATATTTGTGATTGATTTTTCTTAGTATGTTCCATAAATCCCAAACCTTGTTGACCAATATCATCAACTGCTAGAATAGGAGTAATGATGCCTTAGGTATGTTTTCCCAACCCTTTGACCTTGATAATCAAAATTTTATAGATAATTTTGACTGAAATCATCTTGTTTTGAAAGTGGGAACTCATTTTGAAGAGGTATATTTATATCCTTCACTTGATTTACCTGTGCTTGTTGTACTATTTTTTGCTCTGATTTTACTTTGTGAAACTTTTGTTGTTTTGAGTTATGCTTTGGTAGCCACTTTTGTAATATTTATAAATTTGACCCTTTTTGAATATGTTCTTGTATCATTGTGGATTTCTTAACTGGTTTATCTTGTGTAGGTTCCTCATTAGCAATGATGTGTTGTATATACATTTTCAATGCCAAACATGAATCTATGTGATGACCATGTATTTTATGGAATGCACAATAATATATGGATCTCCTTAATGGACATAGAAGATGTAGGTTGATCAAATTAGATTTAATAATTTGACTTAAAATCACACTTGAAATTTTATTTTATCTTTGAATAATTTTTGAATCACTAATTGTATATGCACTTTGTTGTGATTTCTTGTTTTGATATGTAACAATTGCTTACCAAAAATTGACTAGGTGAAGATACATATACATGATTGACACTAGTGTGGAGGATTTTGTTTTGTAATCTAAATTTCTAATGATATAATCTTTTCATTTAATATCTGATTCTAATTTTATAATTTTATAATTATCTTGTTCATACTGATAATTTGATTACCTAGAGTCTCACAAGTGTAAACCCTAGTTGCTTCTGATTGAACATGTAGGCACACACCCTTAGAGAAGATATGGGAAGAAAAGGGTTTGAAGGATGGATAATCTGAGTATATAAATTTGAAATAGTATTATAGGCTACCTCACCTTGTAGATGAGTGATATCATGGACTTGGATAGAGGTAAAGTAGCTATGACACTCATGGAGATGAGGAGGAGGAAAATAATATTCTTTATCCATGAAATTTGGTAATGTAACTTGGAAGAAGGATGCCCGAGTAGAATATATTAGATCTAAAAACCTTAAAACAACCATTAAAAATAGGAAACAAAAGGATATAAACCTTAATAACATCTAGGGCTAGTGTTTGGGTAGTATTCAAAACAAGTCAGGCTCACCAAATGATTTAACTTTTAAGGGTTATGGAGTTTAAGACCTAGGTTTTCTTAAATGGGATAAGTATAATAAATTAGGGTAAAAATATACAATAAATATAGCCACTAATTTTTAATATAATTGACCTATTTTGACCTTTCTAAAAATAACAAAAAAATATGTAAACAAGTACTTAGAAATTGACCGAGGCAAGAAATATGGAGGCTAAAAACTAGGACATGAGTTGATTTGAGTGTTGCAGACATGATATATGTGTCAAGACCCTTCCTAGATAGTAGTGACTTAACTAGATAGTAATGCCAAAGGTGTTAGTTTCATTTGTTCATAATTATTTTAACATTTTTGGTACACTTGTGTCTGAGTTTATAAATCCTGTTCTTGTGCACACAAATTTTGATTCCCTATCGATGACCTATTTTGACTGATTTTATATGTAAACCCTATAAATACATGTTATTAAGGCATATAATTGACACAAGTGTCAAAGTGTGATGGTAATGGGGTAGGCTAGATATCCTCAACACCCCATTGTGATTAGAGTTTCCTACATACTAATACTCTGAGGAGGGATCAATCTTGATGTAGTTTTCCCCACCTAAGTGCTGGTATAAGTGCAAGTGAAGTTACTATAAATGTTGGATTGAGTACTTTGAGTGTGATTGAGATTATAAATCTAAGTAATATAAGATTAGGAATGTTGTATATGGCTATGTGAAGAAGTAGGGTAGAATAGGGATTAATAACCTTGATTGTGCATAACTTATTTTGAGTTAATTTGTGTTATTATATATAATTTCCATTTACTGAATAATGGGATAAAAGTCATGTATATACACTATTATAATACTTGTGTAGGTATTAAAATAGGTCTAGGTTGACCCTAAGTGGTTTTTGATTTGAAAAGATATATGTTGGTGGCCAAAGGTAGGAAAAGGACAATAATGCCCAAACTAGGACACTAGTGCCATTGACACTAATGTCCAAATTATGGTGCTAGTGTACAAGTGGTATAACCTAAGGCACTAGGGGTAGGATGCTAAATATAGGGTATATGACTACTTTAGGGATGTTTAAGGATGCATATGGCCCACATGAAGGCTAGATAAGTGTCTAAATAGGCCCTACAATAGGTCTAGGGGTAAGATAATGATGGGTGGTATCAAGTAACACTCTTAGAACTCAAGTTTCATTTTTAGATGATTACACCATACTAATAATAGATGCATCAATTTAAGACACAAGATTTAGGATTTGATAAATGAAAACATCATTGATGTGGGCACACCAATAGAGAATACAATAGTCTAACCAAGTGAAAGTAAAGCAATCAAAATTTTTAGTGATCCTTTTCCTAAGAATATAACTAATGAGATAAAAATTATATCAGGCATACACTATGCATATAATGTACACCCTCCACTAGTTTCTTACCATTCCCATGTAGAGGAACAACATCCTTGGAACGCTATCATAGGTGATTATCATACTTAGTTCCATGTTGGCCACTCATCACATTTTTAGAGCATGAAATAGTCAACGATGACTTAGATTTACATTCTTTATTTGTTTGAGCTCACATTGATCACTGACCTATTAAGAGTGTTATGGTCAATGATGGTTCAATTGTGAATATATATACCAACACACTTCTTTATCATATTAGATACACAAATTGGGTTATGCTTCCCACCACCATGGTTATAAAAGGATTAAATTTTCACATCATAACTCTATTGGCAAGATTAAATTACCATTACAAGTGAGTCCCATACATGTGGCCACTAGGTTCATATTCATACCCACTATAGTGGTGTTTTATATATTATTGAGACTTCTTTGTATTTTAGTAGATTCATGCAGTTCCTTCTACATTCCATAAATGTTTGAAATACATATATGTTAATGAGGTTATTAAAGTTATGGGTATCCCTTATGAACAACCTCTATAGAAAATAGATTTAATTACCACACAATAACCTTTAGTTGAGCCACTTAAAAAGGTACAACTTACTCAAAATATTATCACTGCATATGTCTACATTTTCCATGAAGGCATATCCTAGAGAGGCTCATTTAGCAAAAGATTTATCAAAGATTATAAGGAGCCACTCTCTACTTCTACAGGTCCTTAATTGATGTTACAAATTATTAGGGGTACTTTATATAAGACACTGATGTAATATTCACATACTTTGAGATGGATTCCAGAAATACCCATAGTTCATCATGATCAAAGACATAGACAATATGCTACAAAATATTAGTATGGCAATGATAGTTATAACATAGTTTGCATTTCATATTCAAACTCTTCATCGAGATGAATACAATCATCAAAACATAACCCTTTCCTTTCCTAAAAGCTTTTCTTGACATAAGGCCAGTTGATTATGAGTCTCTTATAGGATTCATTAGTTAGTATATCTCTTTTATTTTGTACATAATATTTACATATATGGAAAAAATAAAAAAAATAAAAAATAGTAAAATATTTTAGAAGATAACAAAACCAGGACCTATGCATGCTTATATGTATTTTGTCAGACATCATTTTAGTTGTGCACAATATTTATACATTATTTACCCAGCTTTATATCATACATGATTCACCAATGTACATGAGTGATTTTAGATTCCATAGAACATCATTCCTAGATTTAATTACAAATACTTTCACTATTACACACTAAAAAAATACCTTTAGACAAGAGCATTGTGGAGGATATGAGTGCACTACTCTAGTTCCCTTCACTCTATTATTGTCCCAGTGAGTTTAGACTATCAACACTTAGTTCTAAACTACACACAAGATTATTACAACATGTATATTCATCAATTAGATCACTTGGGGCATGGTATATATAGGTTTTATCCTTATTTTCCCATATTATGTTACTCACAACTTAGATATTTAATAGCATTACATCTTTAGATATTTATCACTCACTAACATTGTGATCTACTACTTTTTATCTTAATTTATTGAATATACTCAGACTACAACTTAAATCTTGTTGATTAAATTACTTAAAAATGCATGTTCTTATATCACTTTTTTTAGTTTATCCCATTATATTCATTATCTGTTTGTTTTGAGTACATTTGAATATGTCATTAAAAAGTGGCTCTAAGCCTTGATGTCTTTGATTGTATACATATGAATAAATTTGAACATGTCCTTATGTGTGTCTTCCATTCATGTGTGTGAGCATTTGAACATAACATTATGTGTGGTTCTAAGCCTCATTTGTTTGATTTTATGCATGTGAGGGCATATGAATATGTCCTTATATGTGATTTATATTTGAGTGAGTGACATTTGAACATGTCCCTTGTATGTGGCCACTTGGCCTTCTATTGTGTGTTCTGTGTGTTAAGTGTGCACTCTTTGATTATGTGCGTCATTGAAATGACACCTTGCTTAATTATTTTATTATATTTATATTCCATGATGGAAAGCATACATACACCCAACCCTTTTAATTCCATTATGGATATCATACATTCTCCCTAAGTATTTATAATAAGTGTTATATACTCGATTGATAAAATTATTTACATGTTTCATTTTCACATTTATCTAAACACACTTACTATGAATGTTTGTTTCCCCATGCATCTTACATTATTACTATGCTAAATTTACATACATATTGATGCCATGATTTTACATGTTATCAATATTACTTAGATTTCCATTTTTACATCATAACAACCTACTATATAACTTTTTATTTTGAGTTTAGTTCATGTGTAGGCTCAACAAATCACCTCAAAATAAAGGGCATTCACAGAGGTTTATCTTAGAGACTAAACTTCCCATATCAATATAGAGAAAATATTTAATATAGATTACATAGTTGACATAATTTTAAACTAAAAAAATACACATAAATTCACTTTGGATAGGAACATGACATTGGATAGGAGAGCACTACTCTAATGTCCCTCCTAATTCTATTGTCCAAATGTCTAAAAAATAAACATTTCTAGAATTTCTCAAAACCTCAATTTATCTAGAATAGTACTCAATAGTTTCATAGTCTTAGTTCTTATAACTACTTAGTTTATCTTATATTTTCTTAGTTTGGTGAAAACATGTGTGACATGTTGTTTCAAATTAAGACACAAGTTTAATTTGAATCACAATTGTTTTACTCAATCTCAAAATTTATATGCACTAGCTATCAGTTGGGGGCATGTGTATGGTACATTATTTCCTCATTACTTAGTTTTTTTCACTAATCTTGTAGATGAAATGACAAATTCATGTCATTCTCTATGTTATATACACTAGACCTAGATTATACCCAAATTTTCACCAATTTTGAAATGGAATTGAACCTTTTCCATCTACAATGGTTGGTTTTCTATTTACAACAATATTTACACTAGTTTTTACACCATAAACATATATTAGGATTCATACAAGGATTCTAAATTTGATTTAATACTTTGGGTATGAAATGATGGAGTGAATCACACCTTGATTTATTAATCACACTCAACCATTGATGAGGATTGGGGCATGCACAGTCCAATCCAATCTATTCATTGTCAATAAAAACTACAAGGGTACAACCCACTAGAATCACCAATTTTTACACCAAAAAACACAACAATTTGTGTACCCAATCAAGTGTATTCATTCTTTGTCACTCTTTATTTCATTGTCTTTCAATTTTTAATATTTATCTTAAGTAAAGACTAATATTACATATGTTTCATTCTATGTTTTTGTGTAGAGCACAATATAGTGTCATGTCCTACATCTAGAAATCCTCTTCACAGGTAAGTTTAGGTACACATTCTTTTTCCTTTTACTCTATTAATTTTAGTTTTTTTTATTAATAAAATAAAAGGGGTGGAAATGTAGACACATAAATTAACATTTAATCTAAAACCATACGCTTATGACTATTCTCTTACACACTTATATCTAGAAATATCTTGGGGCTCTTTTTTATCACTTTTGACCACTTTGCACACTCTTCTATGATTATAAATGATCCCCAAATGTAATCATCCATATTATGATCAACCTTAGATATATTTTAGGCCTTGCCTAACACTAAACATGATGAAATCACCCATTGGAAAAGAGCACCCTAGGAGACTATAACATACTGCTCTAGTGTCCTTCCCCCCTCTCCTATTTTCCCACTAAATAACAACTATTTTTTCAAATTTAAAAGCTATAAGAAGGTTGATTTATGTCCCTAATGAGCCCCATTCAAAGGAATTTCAAATATATTACTATATAAAAACTTTTCAAACCATTTTGAAAAGAGTCTTCCACATCAAAAAACACCAGAATCATAATTTCACATTGAGAGCAAAGTACCTATTTCTCCCGATTTTGATTAGATACAACCAGAGTATTCTAGAGCTCAAATATAAATACATTTTATAGGTAACAAGTCATAATTAAGGAACTTAATCACATCATTATTGAACCAACATTTAACATATTGAATGTGTTATTCATACACCACCATAGCATAGGAGAACTATATGAAGTTTAATCCCTCTTTGAAGTATTGGTAATTAGACAATGCTCAATACACAGGGTGTTAAGGTCTCACCCAAATTCAATCACTGACCCCATTTTCCACATTAATTTTAAGTTGGTTCTCACATATCCAAGGAACTAAGGTTTTTGAAGTAAAATCAATCATACAATAGTCTTTGCAAGTGATTGTAAGCTCCTGAACTAGATATAAGATGTACAAAGGAAGACGCAATGAACCCAAAAACCATAATTTACTCATTACAAGGGTATAAAATTTTCCTAAATTTATGATCACCACCCCTATAATTTCCTCTTCCTAGCATTATTTTCGAGGTCTAGATCTAGTTATTGATTCCTAATTCTAGCTATTAGACCTGTTGCACAAGTTTTAGCTTTTGATTCCTCTTGTAGACAATTTCTAGCTAAGACTTTGTTTTCTCATTACACTTTTTTATTTTTAGTAAGTTTTCAGAACATAATAATTCTAAATCAGTGAATGCTATTATTTTTATATTATTCTCCTAATTTCTCATAGTAGTGTTGTCACTTAGGTTTTTTTACAAATCCCAAATTTGATAAAACATTAATTAAAGGGGTCATAGATAATGGACCAAGATTGAATATATGTAATGAATTTTTCCTTAATGCACTTGGAATGGTTCTTAAGTATCTCACACAATCGGATATGGTTATAAAAGGATTTAAAATTCAATTACAAAGTCCCTTAGAAACTATTTTATTAAACACACTTGTTGGACCTAAGGTTATAGCTATGAAATGTCAAGTGATGTCTAAATGATGTCAATTATAAATTATTTCTTGGAAGACCTTGGATTCATGCTATGAATTTTATACCCTCTACATTACATATATGCTCTAAATTCATACATGAAGGATACATGTATACTTGTAATGCATATGATTTTAACACATGGAAACTATGAAAACAATCATCCTTATTTTAACACACTTCAACCTAGATCACAACACAACATAATTATAATCCTAGAGATAAATTACAAGAATATGATGTGGGTAATCCTAGTAAGACTACTAATGACATTATTAATAAGTATGATAATTAAGTTAATGATTACAAACCTAATAGTAGAGATGGATATTTAACCAAGTTGAATTTTACACTTGGAAAGTATAATGATGACATACATGCATTTAAGATTTTTTAAGATTAATCATTAGGGGAGAGTATCCTAGTCAAAGAGAAATAATCTACTCTAAAAGTAGGCCAATTAAAAAATTTAGATTTTATTGATATTATGAGAATAAATACTAATTATAAGTATATACCAAATATAAAAAGTATAAAATTCAATATTTTAATAATATCAATACGAAAGATAATTTTTTATTAGCTTATACATTGATGTGTAGGTAACTATGAGTAATGGATGTATATAAATAGACTGTATGATAATTTTAATCTAGTCTCCAAATTCTAAAAATCAACTTTTTGCCAGCATGGATGCTTGCATCACATTATGGAAACTTACATTGATGCTATTATTTGTGCTTTAATGTATATGTCTAGTAAAAAGTATTGAATTTTGGTTAAAACTTCCACTTAAGTCTTTCCAAGTTTTCTATCACCTTTCATATTATGTGTTTAGATTGCATGCATAAGTTTTCAATATCATAATATAGCTCAAATCCTAGATCCTCCTCTAAGGTCTTATCACATTGCCAAAAATGGGTTGGTGGGCTCACAAAGTCTAATTGACCTAAAAAAACCCTCTATCAATGAACATTACCTACATAGCCAATACTCCAAAGAGGGCCTTAGACATATGTAGTTATTTATTATGTGTTGGCTTGTGTGTGAATAATGGTGTAGGATGTTATATGTAAGTGCATGTAGTGATCTAGCTTGTAACTTAAAAAATATGCTACATGGGATGCTATTTAAATGCTTTAAATTTTTAATATGAATAATCCTATGATTGATATGAAAATATGAAAGAGTAGGGTAGAATATCTTAGTTGTGAAAATTATTTTTAATAGTATAGTATAAGTTTGAGAGGTGTTTGCTATATATTTTTTAGATGAATAATGGGTGAGATTTAATTTTTTTTATACCACCACTTTTGAAAATATTCTCATGTAGTGTTAATGAAATATAATAGGATGACCCATACATATCAAAATATTTTCAAATTTGAGTGTTTAGAAGGCACAAACACTTGAGTTGTAGAATGGATAGTAACATCAAGTCTGAATGCAACTATCTAGGAAGATAGAAGGTTGATGGAGCATTGTAATTGAGAGTGAAGGATATGTATTAAAGTTTAAGTGTACTATGGGCTACAGGTGATCTAGGTAACCAAAATTTGAGGGTTACACCACAAGATAGCCATTTAGATTGAGTGAGATCGAAAATGTGAGCCTTTCAGCTATAAAATGGTCAAGAACTAGAGGGTAGAGCCTTGAAGGATATTTTTCAAGTATAAAAGACTAGTTTAATATATTTATTTAGATTTAAGCATCTACATTCCCCCCTTTCATCTAGTAATGCATAAGGATGAAATTATTATTTTAAAGGAAATAAATGCATATCATGGTGTGTATAACACACCTTGTTTTAATTGAGAGTTGTTTGAATTTATTATATGTCTATGCCTTGAAACCAAGAACAGTTACATGTGTAATTAGAGTGTATAATATAAAGATGAATAATTTAAATTTGCTTGAAATAAAAGAGAGTAAGGAAGGAGTATACCTGTGTGTCAATGTAACCATAATTTTTCTTGATATTTTTATTTGGTAATGATGCTTCCTAGCTAAAGCATTGGAGAGAGGCTTAAAACTTAACCTTGGAGATATGAATAGGGGAATTGGAGGGTAATCATGCCTCCAATCTGGTATAAGGGTGAGTTGTACCAAGTCCATCAAGAGATTAAAATTTCAATCACACAACTCTAGTGTAATGTACTCTAGCCAATCTCATTAAGTCAAATGATATAATGATATCAACTCACAATAATAGAAAATAGTTTGAAGTCCATCAAGGGAACTCTTGTAGTATATAAAAGCTTAATTTTTGCATCTTGGTAGGGTAAGTGCATGAATATTGTGTATAATTTGAAAATGTATTTGTGATTTGGTGTATTTGAATGACATATGAACCTAAAATGTGTTTCAATCTTAATTATCTATCAAAATTTAACCTTTAATTTGTAAAATATGTATATGTATCATAATTAAAAAAAATATATCCTAAATATGTGTCAAATGTATACAATTCTATCCAAATTTTATATATGAATCATGTAAATGAATCAAATTCTACTAATTCTATTAACTGTATGTATGTGGAATCATGTCTCTATGACATGCCCCCACTGATATGCCTCCCCCTTTGAGGTGAGGGGAATGAAAAATTAATATTCACATTATCTCAAAAGGACAATTCAACTATGTTGTATTTGTGTGATTCATGTAGTAAAGAAAAATATAGTGATATCATGTTGAAGTAGATATATCAATGAAGCTCACAATATGCATACATAAGGATTCATATCATGCATGATATGAATCATGGAAATATATAAAATATAAAAAGTTTTGAAAATAATCAATCACACATACAAGAGTACTCAAATATCACACAAATAAGGGTTTAAAGAGACCAAAAATAAGGGACATGTTCAAATGTTGCACACTCAAGGGGAGGATATATGCAAATGTCCACACACCAAAGAAACAAACAAGATTCAGGGTATTATGGCCAACAAACAAGAAACATATTCAAATGTTCCATAAGCAAGACAATGACGCAAACAATAAGTAAACATAAGTAATCCATGTGAAGAGGTGATGTAAATAAAATAAAATAAACTAGAATAAACATGTAATATTAGTCCCTACATACATATGTTAGCAAAATTTAATGTAGAATTGCATATCAAGTACATTACGTACATGGGTATATACATGTGTAAATATTAGTATATAAGCTTAATGTAGTAATGGAAATGATCATAAAATAATTAAACCTATGTCAATCATGACCATATAAAAATAAGATGTCTCCAATGTCGTGTGTCATGTGGAAACAGGGAAGGTACAACATCTTTATGATCATATATCATGGATCTCATGTATGCCTATATTACACTCAAGTAATCGTGAAATATATGTTTGTATATAAAATGATATGCTATCTAATAACATAAATTAAAAAACATATGCAAAATATAGTAAACAACAATAATAACAACAATGATTTTTTTGGAAAAATCATGTCAAATTTTAAACATGTGAAATTGTAAATATTTTTGTATTTTTTTATTTATTTGAATGTTTTTGTATTTTATTGAATATATTTTTTTGATTTGTTTGGAAAGAGAGTGATTTCCAATTATCCCATCTAATGGATGCTCATAGGGTGCTCTATACGCTAAATATGGTATAGTAAACTAGTCATGTTGTTAAGGATCATAAATATGTTCCAAATCTAGAATTGAAGAATATGTAATAATCCATGTATGTCTCATAGGACTATGTGGTCATGAGGTAGTAGTAAAATGTGTATTGGTTTGGTTCAACAAATATTTAACCCTTTTTAAGATTAAGGGTTAGTGAAAAATAACCTAATCAAAGAGGAATAAACTAATTTAAAAGTATGCTAATTAATGAATTTAGATTCTACTAATATTTTGATAATAAATACTAAATCTAAGTATATTCCAAATATAGAAAGTGAAAAATTCAATATTATGATAATATAAATATGAATTAGAAATTATGCTTTGCTTAAACACTGATGTGTAGGGAGATTTGAGTGATGTAGGTGTAGAAATAGACTGTATGATGATTATGATCCAATCATCAAATTCTAAAAATTAGCTTTTTGTTAGCATAGATGCTTGAATCTCCTTTTAGAAACTTATGTCACCTTATGGACACTTTCATTAATTCTAATGTTTGTGCTTCAATGCATATGCCCTATATGGAGTATGCATAGGCTCTCAATATCAGAATATAACTCAAACCATAGATCTTCCTCTTAGGTTTTATCACCTTGTCAAAAATGGGTTAGTGAACTCATAAAGTTTAATTGACCTCAAATACCCCTCTATAAATGAGCATTTCCTACATAGGTAATAGTTTGAAGAGGGATTTAGACATATGTATTTCTCCCCTAAGTGTTGGCTTGTGTGTGAATAATGGTGTAGAATATTAAATGAAAGTGCATGTAGTGATCTAGCTTATAACTTGATAAATATGGCTTATGTACTAATATTTGAATGCTTCAAACTTGTAATATGACTGCTTCTATGATTAATATAAAAATAGGAAAGAAATGAGTAAAATAACTTAGTTGTGAAATTGATTTTTAATAGTATAATATAAGCTTGAGAGGTACTTGCTCGATATTTTATAGACGAATAATGAGTGGGATTTAACTTGTATTTATACTTATTTTGAAAATATTCTTATGGAAGTATTAATTAAAGATAATAGACCAGCCTATACATATCAAAAGATTTACAAATTTGTGTGTTTAGAAGGCATAGATACTTGCACTAAAAAATAGAGAGTAGTGTTGAAACCATTATCAAAGTTTAAATGCAAAAATATAGGAAGATAAAGGGTTATTGAATATTTTTAATTGATAATAAAAGATATATATTAGAGTTTAAACATACTATGGGCTACAAGTGATCTGGGTAATCAAAATATTAGAGTCACACTATAAGATAAGAATTTAGGCTTAATGAGATGGTGGACATAGGACTATCAGTTGCAAAGAAGGTCAAGAACTGAAGAGTTGATCATTGAGTGATATTTTTCAAGATTACAAGATTAGTTTAATATATAAATCTATATTTAAGCATCTACAGTTTGGTATATACAAACTATATTATACTTCTAAATAACTTGGGAAACATTTTTATACTTCTATGCTTAATGACACAATACCTCTCAAGGAAAAGGGCAACCAATCTAAAATAAACACTAATATTAATACCAATCAACCTAAATAACCTAGTGGTCTATCATTTAGTATTTTAGAAGAATATGGAAAAATCTATACTTGTGCGAAAAATATGGGATACAAGGGTTGAGAGATAGGGAAACATGTGAAAGGAATTACAAGCCAATAATATCCACTCCTCATGAGTTCAAACTAGGGTTATGGATATATTAAAAACACTAAAGATAAAAATTTACAACAGTAAAAATGGACTCTTGATGTGTACAAACAACATAGTGATTCAACAAACAAATATTTACATACTCACTTTTCCAAGGGTAGTAATACACTCCAAAATGAAATTTATAATGTTTACTCTTTAAAACTCAAGTATCCTGAGATAATTAATGAAAATTATTCATCTGAGTTACTCACACGTGATAAGTTTTCCAATGATGAATCTCTTCAAGAATATGTGGGGTCTTATGATAATTTACCATATTTTCATCATAAAGCAAGAATCCCTCATAAGCTTAGCCATCATGCTTAACTTGGTGAGTATGAATATTCTCCTATAAAGGAGGATTTTATATTATATGGTGTTGAATCTTTTCTTACTATGCCATATATTGAGGATCAATCTGCATTATCAAATAAAGGAACAACTAACTTTAACTATCACACTAAATAATATCATAAAGTTGTATTTCGTAGCACATCATTAACATTGAAAGAAGATCAAGATCATATAGAAAATTTAAAGAATTAATTGAAATAGTTTATTTGGATTATTCTGATGTAACTTACATTGATCCATACATAGTAGCTCATAATATAGTAGTTAATAGAGATGTAAAACCAATAAAGTAAAAAATTCAAAAGATGCACCCGAAAGTTTTTTTATGAGTCATAGATAAAATCCAATGATTGTTGAATGCATGATTTATTTGACCCATTGATTATTCACCTTGAATGTTTAAAATAATCACAATAATAAAAAATTATGGGCACATACACATCCACTATGACTTGAGAGACTTGAACAAGGATTGTGCCAAGGATAAATTCCCTCTAAAAAATAATGATATGACTGTTGATTCTATTATTGAATATGATATGTTTTCCTTATTGAATGGATTTATTGGCTATAATTAGATAATACCACTAACCAATGTAAGATCAATTTCATCATTCTTTAGGATATGTTTTATTATGTGGTCATGCCCTTTAGACTTGAAATGCTAGTGTTGCTTATAAAAGGGTTATGGCACACATATTTCATGATTACATGCACAACATTTTTGAATATTATTCTAATGATATGTTGGGTAAATAAGCTAAGCATAAAAACCATGCTCAAGTATTAATAAAAATATTATAATGATCATGCAAATACAACGCCAAATTACATATAAAGTAGTGTGTCTTTGGTGTCACATATAAGAAGTTGTTAGGTTTTATTATCTCTCAACAAGGCATTGAAGTTTATCATAAAAAAGTAAAATTTATTATTGATATTCCTCCTATAATAAACTTAAAGTAACTAATAATTTTACAAGGAAAAATTTAAGCCATATGGTATTTTATGGCTTAGTTGGCTAACGAAACCCAACTCTTTTTTAGATTGTTACGAAAAGACACCAAATTTAAATGGGGCAAACATTGTCAAAAGGATTTATAAGAAATAAAAAAATATTTGGAAAATCAATAGGTTATGATTCCCATCATCCTTAAGAGATCATTGTTATAATATGTAGTAGCCATTGATCATGTCTTAGAAAATATATTGGCACAATATGATGATGATCATAGAGAAAGGAAAATTTATTATACCAGTCATACATTATTTGGTTACGAAAATGTTAGAGAATTAATCTTAATTTGGGTCCTTACTATACGTTTCTAGGCTTATCTTAAGTCTAGTTATGTGTGTGCATTTTTTATATTTATAAATACATTTAACCCAGATTTATGAGATGACACTCACCTCTTTAATCCACTTGTTGGCTTTGGAGTTTCTTGTATGTAAATCATCTCCTCCCACATGGCACACACATCCTCCACACTTGTAAGAGGAATAAGGACACTTGGAACACATGATTAATCTTGTACATGTAACTTCTTTTCTCTCTTAGCTCTTTATAATGAACTCTCCTATCCTTTTTTTCTACACTAGATACTACACCCTCACAAATCTTTTGTTGTTCTAGTCTTGTTCTTGCATCCTTGTGATGTTATTTGGTTTAAAATTATTCTATCTTTCTTATAGATTATTCAAAGTATTATACTTGGAGTTAAGTATTTTCAAGATTTTAATATATTGTAGGGATTTTCTCCATATGACAATTTTTCCACTTATCACATTCATCTCAACTTGTGATTTTTGCTCTTTTCAAGGTAATCTTGTTGAAGCATTTTATTTACTTGTTTTCAAAGTTCATTAATTCGATCCTCGATAAATATTTTGTCATGGTATTAGAGCCACAAATTTTTTAACATATAATTTTGAGTTTTGTTTATAGGGCATTCAATGCGAAATAAGCTTTTACTATTTTTTAAACTATATTTTTTTGCTTCTCAAATTACATAGTAAACTTATCAAATCTCGTCTCAAATTTGTGGTTTGATCTACTTTTCAAGGTAATAGTATTTCATTTAATATATTATTTTCTATATTTTCAATGTTAATCTTTTGGTTTTGACATAAATCTTAATATGGTATTAGATTTATGACTTTTATAACATTGAATGTTGAGAAATTTGTAGATTTGGAGGTGAAAAAGAAGGTTTTTTTGTCTTCTAATTTTCTATTTTTTTCTAATTAAATGATTTTAAATAGGTTTATTTCACCTTTGGCATAATAATCAGTTTTTAATATGCATTCTATCATTCTTGAACACTAAATATTGGGACTTTTTTTTTTGAAATTTAATTTAAAAAAAAAAACCAATCACAATAAAAATCCATCTAAAATAGGAGCCATATATTTTTACTAAAAATTATAAGTTATAAATTATTTTAGGTTTTGTTAATATGACATCTAAGATCATTTTAGTAAAATTTTATAAAAATCTAAATCACGGTTTGAGATAAATCATTAAAATCATGATTCTAATTTTTGAAAAAAAATTGATCAAGTGCCTTAATATTGTTTGAAATTTTATATTCACTATGATTTTTTTTGAAGCATATTTATTTTGGTGTGATTTAAACTCATAATGTTCATTTACCTTTAAAAAAAAAATATTTCAAAATAAAAATCATAAAGTTTTTTTCCATGTAGAATTCATTTTAAACAATTTTTTTAAATATATATATTTTTAGACATATCATATAAACTGATACTATTGGAAATAATTCAAAAATCTCAAGTGGCATTTTGTTTTTTTTAACCAAAACATTTTTTTTATAAATCTTTTAGGATATTAATAAACCTTCCTTACCTTTTATTCACTCGAATTAAAGGTTTAATTTGTTATTACTAACAAATTAAACCTTTAATTTGAGCCACATCTTTTTACTAACAATAAGGTTTAAAATAGGAGCCATATTTTTTTACTAACAATTTTAAATTATAAAATTATATAGGTTTTGTTAATATGACATCTAAGATCATTCTATTAAAATTTTATAAAAATCTAAATCACGGTTTGAAATAAATTATTAAAATCATGATTCTAATTTAAAAAAAAAAATTGATCAAGTATCTAAATATTGTTTGAAATTTTATATTTACTTTGATTTTTTCTGAAGCATATTTATTTTGGTATGATTCAAACTCATAATAATCATTTATCTTTTCAAAATTTAATTTTTGTTTTTAAAATAAAAATCATAAAGTTTTTTCCATGTAGAATTTATTTTAAGCAATTTTTTTTAATATATATATATTTTTATACATATCATATAAACTGATACTATTAGAAATAATTCAAAAATCTCAAGTGGCATTTTACTTTTTTTTTCTAAATATTTTTTTATAAATCTTTCACGATGTTAATAAACCTTCCTTACCTTTAATTCACTCAAATTAAAGGTTTAATTTGTTATTACTAACAAATTAAACCTTTAATTTAAGCCATATCTTTTTACTAACAATAAGGTTTGAAATAGGAGCCATATCTTTTTACTAACAATTTTAAATTATAATTTTTTATAGGTTTTGTTAATATGACATTTAAGATCATTCTATTAAAATTTTATAAAAATCTAAATCACGGTTTGAAATAAATCATTAAAATCACGATTCTAATTTAAAAAAAAAAATTGATCAAGTACCTAAATATTGTTTGAAATTTTATATTTACTTTGATTTTTATTGAAGCATATTTATTTTGGTATGATTCAAACTCATAATAATCATTTACCTTTTCAAAAGTTAAAAAAAAAAAAAAACTTTTTCAAAATAAAAATCATAAAGTTTTTTTCTATATAGAATTCATTTTAAACATTTTTTTTAATATATATATTTTTATACAAATCATATAAACTTGATACTATTGGAAGTATTTCAAAAATCTCAAGTGACATTTTGCTTTTTCTTACCAAAATATTTTTTTATAAATCTTTCACAATATTAATAAACCTTCCTTACCTTTTATTCACTCAAATTAAAGGTTTAGTTTGTTATTACTAACAAATTAAACCTTTAACTTTAGCCATATCTTTTTACTAACAATAAGGTTTAAAATAGGAGCTATACCATTTTACTAACAATTTTAAATTATAAAATTTTATAGGTTTTATTAATATGACATCTAAGATCATTTTATTAAAATTTTATAAAAATCTAAATCATGTTTGAGATAAATCATTAAAATCATGATTCTAATTTTTCAAATTTTTTTGATCAAATACCTTAATATTGTTTAAAATTTTATATTCACTTTGATTTTTTTTCGAAGCATATTTATTTTGGTATGCTTCAAACTCATAATAATCATTTGCCTTTTCAAAAGTTAAAAAAAAAAAACTTTTTCAAAATAAAATTTCCATGTAGAATTTATTTTAAACAATTTTTTTTAATATATATTTCTAGACATATCATATAAATTGATATTATTGGAAATAATTCAAAATTCTCAAGTGACATTTTGCTTTTTTTTACCAATTTTTTTTAAAAATAAATCTTTCACAATATTAATAAACCTTCCTTACCTTTTATTCACTCAAATTAAAGGTTTAATTTGTTATTAATATCATTTGTATCTTTCTTTAGTTAAGTGCATTTTAAAAATTTAGTGGTAATTCTTTGAATTTTTTTTTCCTTCATCATATTTAATCCAATTTAAAGGCAACGTTCATACTAATTTAGTTTTGAAATTTTTGGCGCGAGATTATTTTTTTAAGTTAATTTCATTTAAAGGAAAGTTTTAAGAGATTTATCTTAATTTATTTTTCCAAATTAAATTAATAATTTTAATTGTGGATTCACATTTACAAATTAATTTATCTCAAAATTATCTTTAGAAAGCTTGTTTATTAAACATCATATTTTTTTTAAACTTAGATTTTGATTATATAACATTCGAAATAACCATTTTTTAATATTTCAAATTGCTTTGCATCAAATTAATTTAAAAAATCAAGAAATTCCTACTCTCAAACATGAAATTAAATGTCAAAATAATATGATTTCTAATTTACATAAGTTGAATATTACGCTTTAAAATGCCTTTCAAGACCGAATGACAACCATGGAATATTTTATTGATGCTTTAAATATTAAATTTACGTCTTTTACTAATGTTAATAGCTCTAATGATGATGAATCTTATTGTACTTCTTAACAAACTCAAACTCATGTGAACACTTCTTTTGATTATAATACTTATAATACTTATGTTTTGGTTAAAATTACTAAACATTATGCGCATTGTGAAAACATGGGGCATCGTATATCTAATTTTTAGAAATTACATCCACGTAAATCTTATGGTAAATCTATGCATGATACTTTTAATTATTAGAAAATGACTAAATCTTATACCTCTAAGGGTAAAATTATATAGATTCCTAAAAAAAATGAATCTTCTCAAAACTATGATATGCCTTATTATGATAATTCTTATAATGGTTCATGCAAAATATATTTTACAAATGTCAAATCTTCTTTGTCTCTATTTGATTAGATTAAATATCTTTTTGTAGTTCTTACTTTTTATTGCATAGGAAATATGCTTTGATTATGTTTACTAACTTCTTTTCGTGTAGTATATCACACTTTGTGATGGAAGTTGTCTTTACTCCAATTTCCTTTTTTGTACATCTACTTTTATTAGATTTTGTATGTAGATTATATTTTTTGACATATTGATTACTTAAGTTGAAATATTGGTGTTAGATTACTTGTTTTTTAGGTTTGTAGATCATTTCTCCTTTTGTTGGTCTTTGTTTCATTACAGATCGACCACATTGTCTGAAGAAGATTCTTAGAGATTCTTGGTGATCACACTTTTTTCCTTTCAATTTTTCTGGTACTTTGTCTTCATTATTATCTAAAATTTTGTAATTCATCTTAAAATAAGTTTCTATTAAGGGGGATTATTATGTAATTTCAACCCCCTTCTTCTTTGTAAAAGATTTTTCCACTTTTATAACCCTAATTTAAGCTTAAGGGGGAGTGCTGAAGAATTAATCTTAATTTGAGTCCTTTTTATAGGTTTCTAGGATTATTATAAGTATAATTATGCATGTGCATTTATTATATTTATAAATACATTTAATGTATATTAATGAGGTGGCACTCACCTCTCTAATCCACTAGTTAGATTTGGAGTTACTAGTATGTAACTCCTCTCCCCCACATGGCACACATATCCTCCCCACTTGTAATAGGACTAAGGACACTTGGCATACATGCTTAAGATTGTATATGTAGCTCATTTTCTCTCTTATCTCATTATAATGAACTCTCATATCCCTTTCTTTTACACTAGCTACTACACTCTCACAACTCTCTTCTTTTTCTAGTCTTGCTCTTGCATCCTTGTGATATTCTTTGGAAAAATATATTCTTTCTCTTTATTATAGCTTAATCATGTTATTATACTTTGAGTTCATTTTTTATCATCTTCTAATAGATTATGAGTTTTCTCTTCATATGATAGTTTTTCTACTTGTCACATTCACCTCAACTTGTGGTTTATGCTCTTTTCAAGGTAATCTTGTTTAAGCATTTTATTTACTTGTTTTAAACATTATTTAATTTGATCCTCGATAAATATTATATTATAAAATAAATGCAATTAAATGTAAAAATTATGCTTAACTATTGTGTTTACAAAAAAAAATCTTAGACATTGTTTTAATTGGTTTTAGATCTAGTGTTCTGAATAAGCTAAAACATTGAGTGTGATTCAGATTTTATAATTTATGTATAAATTAAAAAAATACGAATGTAACTATAATTTATTACACTCTACTATTTATAAAAATAACTAAAGGAATAAGGTCATTAGCTTATTTAAAATTATATTATGTGTTCTACTATATCATAGTCACTAAGTAGGGTCTATAGAGGCTCTATATCAGCTCATATTAGGAAACAAAATATAAAACTTAATAAGATATCCATTTTATTATTTTTATGCTTATGGTAGTCAAATCCATCTACTATGTACCATATTCATCTAGGAGATCTATGTAGGTATGTGATAATTTAGATCACTACATCTATGTTTTACAAATAACTCCTATGCATTTAGATATCTTCAGACATGCATGAATAACTTTAATTTAATTATCTTTGATTTAAAACCCTAGATTACATTATTAAGACCAATGTGACCTATAAAAATAGGTTTCAGGTTGGGTTTGACTAACCTCAGCCAATACCTAGTGATTGTTGAGCATTGCCTACATATTTAAAACTCCAAAGAGGGCTCAAACCCTATATAATTCTCCCACTATCATGTGTGTGCATGCCAAATCATGAAAATTCAAGTACAAGTACAATTTAGCCTAGGTCCTCCTTTAGGAAAATCATGAAAATAAATATATCTTTAATAAA